>UESW01004620.1:155437-429953 GCA_900491605.1 Calamus simplicifolius | reverse complement strand
GATTATTCCCGGAAAAACACTGATGATGTTGGACCAAAAAATGCGGATCCAATCCGACCAGTTATGACATTCTATCCGTAAGAGTGCTAACACATCATGATATTCGGACCTTAGCAAAGAGAGATGCCAATAAAAAGGGAGGTAAGAGCAAACAGAAGGGATTTTTAAGCCTGAAGCAACTCACTTCTTCTACACACACCTCTTTTTCTCAAAAACTACTACTGTGTTCCTGGTTGCTAACTTGAGTGTCAAAGGGTCCCAACTGGAATCTCCAGTCATGGGACTTCCTGTAGGACTCTGAAGATGAAGGAGGGATCTTGGTACATCCTTGGAGTAGCAATTGACGCTCAAGGACACCAGCTCAAAGTGACCAGGCATCAACACCTCTCTTGGCTGAGATTTTGCTATCTTGCTTTGTAAGAAGAACCACATGTGAAGTTGCATCGAATAAAAGAAGTGCTACTAAGAAGCCTTATCCCATAGAATTTGCCTTTGAACTGTAGTAGGAAATCGCCTTGTCCCGTAGAATTTGCCTTTGAACTGTACCGGTGATTTCCTTTTCTCAAAAGGGGGAACAAAATCAATTCAGAAAAATAATGAAAAAAAGTTTTAATCCAATTAGTTTAGAAATGTTCATTTTTTTTCTTGTGTGCTCCACGTGTCCTGTACTAGTTAAGGGTCAGGGTTAAGTTGGCTCCCTATCTAGTCCACGCATAGGCAAGTTGAGTTCATTTAGTTTTCGAGTTAGCCCTAGGGTTTGCTCTAGGTTAAAAGTGGGCATGGGCATCTCCGGGTTAGATTCAAATTCAAGCTAAGTATGACCAATCTAGTCTAACTTTATGGCTCATGTTGAGCTAAGGAATCTCTAAGGTTGTGTTTGTTGAATCACTAAGTAAGCTTGAATGGTAATGTGGATTGCCTACAAGATAGATTACTATAGGATTGTCAGTAATGTTGATTATTATGTTTGGTATACACAAGTAATGTTACATTAATATTAATTACTGTGGTTGATATGATAAATAGATTACTAGTCATATAACATCAAATTTCTAAAATACCCCTAAATCAAATCTATTAAAAATTTATATACTATTATATATTTGGTTTAAAAAACTTGCATTTATAAATGACAATAGCTAAAAAAATATTGAAGCATGCTGCTAAAAAAAGTTTATATCATTTAAGAATCATAGAAGAAAATTATTAAATACAAATTAATGAGTTGATGTCAAGAAAAATTATTCATAATATATTTCAACATCTTATATTATAAACACCAAAGATATATATATATATATATAGTTTAGGTTAGACACATGGATGTCATAGAAAAAAGAAATGTTTCAATCATTTACAAAAAAAATAATGATAAAAAAATGAATTGAAAGGATGCTAGTTGAAGAAGGTGGATATTCAAAGTAATTATCTTTAAAATATTTCATGTCTTTTAGTTTATCAACTTAAAAAATATATATATTTTTAGATAAATTGTATTATCATAAAAATATAAAATATTTATATATAACTAAAAAATACTAGATTTAATTTTTTTTAAGATTAAAATATATTTTTAATCTTTAAACATTTACTCAATTTTTTTTGATTCTTAAACTTTTAATTACCATAATTTATTTATTATATTTTAAAAGTAATTTATTTTTTAATATTTTATTATATAAAATTAATTAAGATTAATAGAATAATTGATAGATTTTATTTTTATTTTTTTATTCGATATATGGCTACAATCAAAGGAAGCGCATGAAAATAGAGGAGGTCCATGCTCACATGCTTGAATTAAGAAAAAGGCAGGAGAAGGCACGGTGAGAGTTCGAATTAGCAAATCACAACGAATAATATTGTAGTGAAAGAAGGGAAGACCATCAAAAAATATAGCTGAAATAATTCATTCTAAGGAAAGAACGATGGCGAGACCGGAGAAAAGAAAGAAAAAGAATGTGACAATTTTGTTTTCATGGAAGAAAAGGAGGCATGGGTAATTTTATCAAAAAAAATCATCAAATTATAACATCTTCGATAGTGTGGATAATCACCTCCTTCTTAGGTAATTTGGATTATCTTACCACTACAAGATATATTATTATTACAAATATATACCAAACATAGTTATTCGATGGGTTCAATTTAAATTATTGGTAATATGGATAGATTATCAGCTACCAAACGCAACCTAAAGATTAGGATGGGCTTAGCTCAGCTTGTGCACATGCGCGCTTGGTTACAGTATCAAAATAAAAATTGAATTGCATCTTAAACTTTATTCATAATTTAATTGATGTAACTACTTAGATCAATCTTCTATGAATTGTCTTACTCTTTGAAAAATCTTCTATATCTTTAGTGAGAGAGAGAGAGAGAGAGAAAGGAATTTAGATTTTTTTTTTCACTTTTCTAACTAAAAAATCAAATTAGTGATAAAATATCAATAAAGCCAAAAAAATTTAATCATCTCTTCCTTGCAAAACATCTATTTCCTTTCTCCATAAATATCAATATATTTGAAGCCTTTATCACTCTTTTTCAATAGAAATATTTTTTTATTAACCAAATGATTTTCAGATCATAAGAACAATTTTTTCTTATAAATTTTGAGCAAATCGTTTGGCCATTGGTACCAACCAGAGTTCTAACCCATATGGGTATGATGAGGTTTTAATAATTTTCAGCAAATAGGAGTTAAGTCATTGGTAGAGAGCCGAAAAAATGATGGAAAAGGAAGAGAGGAGGGATGGACAAGAAAGTTATTTGGGTTGCCTTTAAAATTAGTTGTAAAGTATTACTTATTTGCCCTACCAGTAATGCACATAATGGTTTGAGAGTTAATTTTAAAGTAAATGGATGCTTGTTAAAATAAAATGAAATGATTAATAACTTTAAAATAAAAAAATAGAAGAGCATTGTAACATTATCCTCTATATATATATATATATATATGTATATTCTCTGAGATTCGGCTGAATCTAACCTATTATTTTTAAGCCTAAATTCGACGGTCTAAAAAGTCAGGCCCAACTCGACCTGCCCTAGCCTTATGGGTTAAAAGCCTTGGACCAAGTTCGGGCTAGTTCACATGCTGCCTAACCTATGCCCACCCCTACTCTAAATAAATCTTGAGCAATTAAATTATTTCTTGGTTCTCACCATGTTTTTAACACCATGTTTAAAAACATGGTGAGAACCAAGAAATAATTTAATTCAAATATGGTGAGTTGAGTTGAGTTTTCATCCTGTTTAAAAAATGGTTAAATCCTGCCAAATCCATAGCCAATCAGTTGCATCCTGCAAGTTGGTTAATTTTTGACTATACCCAACCTTTACTTTTGGAGCTTAGGTTTTAATTTGATGCAACATGATCATGTCTTGGGTGCTTCAAACTTTATCTATTTTATTTGCCAACTAGCATCTCTACCATCTCAACACCGCCACACGTTAATGGACAATCCATCCATATAATGGTGGATTGTCATTACATCATTTTACACTAAAAGTATGATCAAGTTAACCATGGTTTCATTGGCCAGGGGAACAACTAGAAGGCTAAGGCAAACATATATAATGTTATCACTCATTTTTTGGGTCTTGCCACCTCGCTGACATCAAAGACTATGACACTTAATTAAGCATTCAACAAAGTTAATAAACATCTGAAAAAAAGACCATTTCTTTGTTGAAACTATCAAGATTATCATTACACCATTGTTGAAAAGATTGAAAATAAGGATATAGGAATACTTTTTTTTTTTCATATTATACCCTATATTTTATCAATATTATACATAAATCCTATTTTTGTCATTATTTACAAATTGATCTAGAAAAATGTACATATATTGCAAAAAAAATCTTAGGCTGAGCTTTCAGTAACAAGACCTTAAGATGCCGCCACTATAGGTGTTGGGGGCTACTACCATCATTCCTTTTTATATAAGCAAGACAATCACTATCATCTCCCTCTTTGTAAACAGTCTCTCATTCAAGAATTTGAGAGAAGCCATAAAATTTATTGAGTTTACTTCAGAGGTAGAAGAAGAAGAAGTGGAGAGGATCTAATAAATATATTGCAAACACGAAGATATCTTAAAACTAACAGACTTGTTATTGATATTGTCATCTATCTTAATAGTTGGTGGTAGCTTCATGTTATGAGAGAGAGAGAGAGAGAGAGAGAGAGAGAGAGAGAGAGAGAGTGTGTGTGTGTGTGTGTGTGTGAAGAAGATAGAAAAAAGCGAGGAGCAAGGGAAGGCATTGGAGAAGGAGACAGTCATTTTCTGCTTCTAATTAACTATAGTCCAGGGTTAATTAAAGCAACAGGATATTATTGGAAGTATTTTTTTTTGCAATTTATATTGATATTAAGAGAAGTTTTATATATAATGTGGAAAAAAGATTGTGTACGTGTGATACATAAAATAGAAAGAAGTCTTTGAGACCAAAGGTTTTGACATTATTTAATTGGTGAGCTTTCTAAAGGATGACCATATTAGATATGGACCTTTAAGGAGGTCTATCAGGTGGAGGTGTCAACTACCCATACCTGAGCGGATTAGGTTGACTTAAAAAAAGGCTAGTGAAGTACTCTCCCAGATGGCCACTGGAGAAGCCTTGGGCTTATACCAACCCACCAATTAAAATAACTAGAAAAGATGGAGATAGTGGTATAAACAACAGTATCAGAAGCATAAGGGTGATGGATTTTAAATAAAGTAAATGACTAATTTAAATCAAGTTAAAAACCTTGCCTATCTCTAGATAAGTTGTATTTAACAAGGTCCCAAGGCTAAAAACTTCGCAAAACAATAGTAGATATAAAAGAAAATTGAGTAATCTTTTTTTGGGTTGCATCATTGATAAATAAATGGCTTGTCTTCATTATGCTTTTATGTGATATTTTCTCTTATGATTATTTGGAAGAACATCACAGAGCACCCCCAATTAAAACAGTTGTAGTACTTCAGTGATATACATGCATATTAATTTAGTCAATATTTTTTAATGAAATAATTATGTTCCAAATATTGAAATCTTCTATATATATATATATATATATATATATATATATATATATATATATATATATAGAAGATGAGTAATGGAGTCCCTAAATGTAACAAATGTCCACTCAAACTCCTTTCATATGATTCTTATTAAATTTCATAAGACTTAGCATGCATGACCAGCTGATGTGGACACACAAAACACCAAGCCACCTACTCCTCAAACAAACTTATCTCACAAACCCAACTCAAAACACCTTAAAAATCTGAATCCCAAATATAATTAACCGCAACAATAAAGTATTAAGCTCAAGTGGTCATCCAATTAATTGAACCGTTCAAGTCAACCCACAAGTATTGGAAAGTCCTATAAGAAAAGCTTAGCCAAATCTTTCCCCGGTGTCTAAATATTAAGCCCCACCATTTCCAACCTTCCAAAGCTTCTCATTCTTCCCTTCCTGCATGACAAAAATGGAGGGGCTGCTCCCTTTGGTCTATAGAGCCATCAAGAGAAAGAAGACAAGGAGGTACTACAAGTGTCTCTCCTCAGGTGCAGCACTATTCGACAATGGCGAATTCCATGCCAGTAGCCACATGTTCATGACCCCTCCACCGGATAACCACAAGCATATCCCATCGGGCACTGCAGCAGGATTCGAGATGGCTGAATTTAATCTCCATGCCCATCAGTTCATGACGCCTCCACCGGAGAAGCTTGGAGGGCACTTGTCAATGAAAGCATTCCCTCATGAGTCCTCGACAACGGAGAAACTCAACGAGCCACCTCATTTAAGAAAAGGTTTTGGGGTAAAGAGCCATCGCATGTTCGCTTACATCGCCGGAGGGTAGAGCTTGGAATCATGTGGGGATGGATGATGGAGGTGATGGTTGTCTACACAGAAGTTGGTCTTTTGGTGTAATTGTGAAGTGATCTCTCTACATAGTTTTTGCATGCAAGATGTCATTGTGGAAAAGTTTATGATCTTGAAACTAAAATTACTCTATTAGAAAGAAGAGAGAACTCCTTTTTTTTCTCACCAAAAAAGTGATGATTCTTTTGGTGCAAGAGCTTAATTAGCTACCATAACTTAATTTTTTTTCAAATAAATCTAGCATCCGCATAAGAAAGGATAACAACCAAACCTTATACCATAGCAGTATAAGGTTATGACATCCAGCATATTGCCCTATATATGCGGCCTATTGCCTATATACAAAACTGGAAAATGGATATTATAGGAGTATCCACATCCAAGCCAACTTGAAGCCATAGATGTTGATATATGACATCCAAGTCAATAAGGATCTTGGGATTTTGTATCATCTCTATCTCTCCATTTCATTATCATTTGCTTCGAATACTTTGTCCTTGTATAAGGTAATAGGACTTGGAAGATCCCTTGAGCCTCAAAACTATGAGTTCTCATCTAATTTAAAAGTTGATCTGTGATGCAATTCTCTAGGGACAATTAGATTTATGGTAATGCTTTTAATTAGAGCATATTTAGTACCCAGGAGGATAAGATACAATAAAAGGGGAGAAAGGATAGAATAAATATTATACAATTTCATGTTTAATGTGCCAAAGGAAAGCAAATTGGATCAAGGCGAAAGAAAGAAAATAAAATTAAAATTATCCATCCGTTTATCGTTTAGCTAGATGCTTGCTCGCTTAATAGGTTAGGATTCAAATGCCAAGGAATATTTTGCTAGGATCAATTATCCCTCTCCAGCCGAATTAGTAAAAATTAGCAAAATGTTTGTTATGAGTCTGTAGAATGCCCCAACCTGGGATTAGAAAGTCAAGTCTTAGACCCATAGAAGGGCTATGGTCCAACTTATGTCAGGCTTAGCACATCGGATATCAGGCCGGCCAATGGTAACAGATTGATACACACCCAAAACATAAACTGGGCCCAATGTTCTATCCAGGTAAGTTAGAACATTCTCAATTGTTTAGGACAAATCACAGGAGAGTACCTCTTCTTGAGTCACATAATATGTTATTAAGCTTCTTGATTAATTGACGTTTTAGTTTTAGATTTAAGGCACAATCCGTGGGCAGCAGGATTAACTGATCCAATAACTAAACATGCCTAAATTTGTTTGTTTTATAATTATCAAGCTCAAAACTAATTGAACACAGATATCAGTTTATCTCATGCAGGATTAAAGCTAAACAAATCATAAAGAATTGTGATACCATGAAATCTAGGCAGATACAATAAAAGAAAGACTACTTATCGTTTCAAAACCAAAATCAATAATTGGATAACTCATTATGGCAGTGCTTTCACCATTTTACTGGAAAAGAAAAAGAAAAAGAAGGGAAAATAAAATTCATAACTTGCATTGATGTACCTTAAATCGTCTCTTAATTTGCAAGTTTCAAAGATTATTGCTTAGTTGTGTTTTATTTTATTTTTATCTTAATAACACTTTGACAGAAATGACTATTACGTTAACCTAATTGAATTGAGCGTGTTTGCTGGGTCAATTGATGGAAAAACAATTCTCATCTTAAAAGTTCTTTCCTGATCCAATAATAGTTTATAAAATATCTGAAAAAGGTGCATGCGAACATTTTCTGATATTAATATATTTAGCTTAATTTTCAAGGATTCAGTTTGAAAATATAACCAGAACAACTAATTGCACTTTCCTTAAAACAAGTTTTTCAGTCTCTTTTTTCTGCCAAAAAGAGTTTTTTCGAGTCATCAAAACCTTTGCAAAATGATATGCAGCCTGGTGGTGTTGTTTTCCAAATGTTTGACCGAGGTAATGCTAACCGCTGATGCTCCCACTGTTATTCTTGAATAAGTTTTTTTTAAAAAAAAAAGCTAGTTGAGACCGTAATGGATGTTCATAGACTCTCTTCAACGAAAAAATACAAAGATTTTTCAAGCATATAATGCCACCTACTTAGTGGCCTGTTATGCAGATAATGCAGTTCTATGGATAGTCCTACACAATTATGCCCAGCGTTGCGGTCTTCTGTTGATCCAGTTCCAAGATAATCCAAATAATATCTACATGCTAATAATATAATAATAATTTCTTTCTTTTGAAGTTCACCAGTGAACCAAGCAATTGAAACAATTAATTTATAAAACCAGTTACCCATAGTTCTTGACAAACGGCAATAACATTAAACCAAAATTCCAGAGGAACAACAAGGATGATTCATTAATTTTCTCAAACATTAATTTTCTCAAAATATGATATTTTGATTCTATATATCATCTTATATTCCGTTGGCAGCTATATTCGTATAAATGTTACAAAACATAGCTTGTTCCGCCCATTGCTTCTCTCCACTCAACTATTCGAATTGGCGCTAAGACATGAAAGAAACTCACAGAAGGAAGAGTTCACCTCTTTTCTTCTGAAAGAAAAAGAAAAAGAAAAAGAAAAAAAAATCCTGATCTACCAGGCTGCAAACCCAGCGGTAATGGGTTAAAATCGAAACATTTCACCTTAAAAAAGGAGAGGAAGATTTCACCTCTTTCCTCCACCGCGTAAAGTTGAAGCAGGATGCTTCAGGCAAAGGATGATGCCTACTGACACCGAAAGAAAGAAGACCAGTTCTTTCGAATAAATTGTCAGCCACAAGCAGAGAGCCGGAGTGCCATCTGCTGGAGAAGCAGTCTCTTTTGAGCAGCATTGATGACACCATTGCACTCCGCATTAACAAGGACCTCTGTCATGATTGCTGCGGCATGTCCAGTGGGCTCCTCAGATGCCCTCCTTAGCATGAACACCTGCACCAACACCAGTTCACCTTGTTTTTCCACACACAAAAAATGCTTTCTCTACAAAAATAATTAAACAATTGATTGAGTTTCACTAAATTTATCTGGTACATCCATTCCTGTTTGAGGCATTCACTAGAATCACCGACATGGTTAGCAATTATAAAAGATCAAAAGTATAGCCAATACATTTAAATACAAATCAAAAGGATGTCTGCATCACAATTTTCTCATACAGCCTTGGGATATCCAAATATTACCAAGCATGAACCCTTGTTCCTCAGAACTTAACCAAAAATGGTCTGGCACCCCTGATGTATGTGGCTTTCTACTTTTTTACTGTCTTAAAAGAACAAGTGTTCTTAACCAGGGAAAAAGGAAAGGTGATTAACTCACAACTCGAGGTTACATTCTTTTATTTTGTCCCTTAAAATGCATGGATCTAACCTTGGACTATCCTTCATTGCCCATTTGTATCTCTTGTTCATCGGTGACATCCACATAAGTCTTGAACATAGACATATCATAGGAAACGTGGATGGTGGCACAGGTATTGTACCACCATCCAGGGACTTGGCCATGTACTTCCATGACTTCGCTCATGGCAGTGATTATTTCATCATTGTCAACGTTTGTAGCATTTGCTTCCTTGATTTGGCCCCTGCGGTGCCTGCAGTCACGAGCAAAATGCCCGAGTTTGCCACACACATAACAGTTTCCCTTGGGCTTCTTTTTCTTGAACTTCTCTTGATTCTTTTTGGGACCAAGATAGTTTGCTTTGCCATCCTTTTTGTCCTTCTTATGCTTGATTATAACATTAGCCTTTGAAGACCCCGCTTCAACGTTGACATTCTCAAACTTCTCCCTCACCCTCGATTCCTTCTCGATTTGAAGGTGTTTCTGAATTTGCTCTAAGGAAAAATCCTCGGTGTTGTGGAGAAGTTTTTTCCTATAGCCCTTCCAAGATAGTTGTAATTTTGTGATTATCGCACCAACTTGAAAAGACTCAAAAAAAATCGATTTTTACTCCTTTGATCTTGTTGACAATCACTTGCAATTCATGCACTTGTGCAAGAATTGACTTGTCATCACACATCTTAAAATCATAATATTTAGAGATAAGAAATTTCTTTATACCTTCCTCCTCGGCCTTGTACTTGAATTTTAATGCATTCCATATCTCTTTTGTCGATTGTGTGTTAGTGTATAGGTCATACAATCTTTCGGATAGAGCGTTGAGGATGTGCCCATAGCATATGAATTCGTCCTCCCTTCGCTTCTTGCGCTCTGCCTTGACTTCATCGGGGTCATTGTCGGTTGGCTCAGGTATAGGCACTAAGTCCAGATCGAGGATGTAGAAGATCTTTAAGGCAGTGAGAAGAACTTTAACTTATCTTGCCAACGGATGAAATTAGTACCATCGAAATGATCGAGTTTGACAAGATCTTGGTTTATTAACTTGATGGTGGCAATAGAAGTCTCGGTCTCCATTGATGGCAATAGAAGTCTTGGTCTTCATTGAAATAACACTTAAAATTGTTGAAGATTTATTTAGAGATGAGGAAGAATAATCAATAACATCACCGGCTTAAATCATACACGGAACGCTTTCCTTAAGTGTTATTTGTATCCTCTCGAATGCTCTGTGAGTAAAATGCAAATATGCCGCAGGATACGATAAGCCTTGAATCGAGTTTGCACCAAAGCACTAATGAAAACTCGATTGTAGACAAGAACTAATCTTTTGATTTGATTTGTGTGTGAATTTATAGAAGTTGAGCGCCATAGTGCTGGTGCCTGAGATGTGATGATTCCCGGAGAGACGCGAGGAAAAAAATTTAAAACGGAAAAAAATTTGAATTGAAGCATCGCGATGCTTCTGAGGCGAGAATCCTAAAAGCACCTATACAGCCTCACTGCCCATGCTACGTTGCGCGCAAGCTCACCTCAAGCAAGAGCACAAAAATGTCAAGTGGCATATTTGGGCTTTGCACTTTACACAAACCACTAGAAAAACTTTACTTTATAAAGAGCTCATCCTCTTTATAAGTTTCCGATATGGGATTATTCCCTTTCACACAACACACATGCACACACTTAGTTTATTTAAACAAATCCCAATATATCCCATCGAAGGAAACATAGCACATGAATCTAGACTGACTGGCGTCCAAAGCCATTGGCAGCTGAAAGTTAAATGAACCACCAAAGCTATTCTTCCAATGGGAACCATTTCTTCTAGGTCGATTAGGATGGCAACTGACAGATATCCAAGCTTTTCAGATCCCCGTTCTATAATTCCACCAAAACTAAAGAAACTCCCATGAGATTAACTTGATGTGTCTCCAAATCACAAACCTTTGCATATTTTAGACATTTCGACTAGGGAAGTACAGTACAAATAGAATGAGTAATAAACTCAGTTGTACGGTGAAGAAGTGCACCAAGATACATGTTATTAACACCTAATATTAATTGGTATTTTTTTTAATTGTATCTATGTGTCCACTAGTTTTTGAGCCGCTAAATCATGGAGTAGTTGATTTCAAGGCCTTGGCTTCAACAATGTCTTTGAGTCCTTCTCTTCATCAACAATCTAACCTTGTGCCTCTTCCATGATGGAATCCTTCTGGACTAACACGTTCTGCAATTGAATCCCCACTGAAGTTCCGTTTCTTGATTCTTGGGTGTTTGAAACACTCTCTGTATTGATCGCTCTCTCTCCCTCCTGGTCTTGTTGCACAAGTTTATCAAATATTGCCTCTTTAACTGAGCTGCCCATCTGGGTTTCAAAAGAAAAAGTCAATGTGGTGCCATGCAAATTTCTTGAGGGCAAGACAAAATTTGATGGCATAACAATTAACCTGCGTCACAATGGCATAGAGTGGAAGAGTGTTGTAGCTGCAGAGAAGTTGTATGATGGCACTAGTCCACAGCAAAAGACTACAAAAGAGATGTAAGTTTAGAGAATAAATAGAATATCAGGCCTGCTTTAAGTTTGGATGGGGAATAAGTAAAGGGATAATCCCCTATTCCCTCCTTTTATCTTGCCAAACATCATTTTGGCCTGGTAGGATGGTCTATTCCCTCACAGTATCATGTGTGAAAGGATAACCCTCCCATTTAAGAGACAAGACTATTTCATGGGAAGGTGTGGAATATGCTTTTTCCAGATAGCTTTCTCTTATTCCGTCCAAGGTTATTCCACAATCAAACACAGCCTAGAGGAATGGGTTACTAGCTACATGTCTAAAAGTCTGAGGATGATGAAGCCAACCTTCCCCATGATGCAGGAATCTAAGTGATCCGAGGTCTGCATTACAAATAAATCATGTCAATTTCTAATAATTTTTATTACTAATAACTCGTCATTGGCAAGCATAGAAAATCTGCATCTAAGAGCTATAAAATTTGGTTGTTCTGCTGAATTTTACAAGAGAGATTCTTTTTTTAAAAAAAGATGATTTAAGCTTAGAAAGTCTGATTATACTGGCACCATGGCTAAATAATTTTTATTACAAATAAGTGCATTCTATCAGAGAGAATGTTTGGCGTTCCAAATGCAGTTGTAGGCAGTGTTGCCACTTTTTATTTCAATGAGAATCAATGACACGTTTAGGCAATTAGACAGAATAACAATCCTTGACTTTCTTTTTTCCTATCTTTTCAGCTAAATCATTTGAAAATTATTTTGTACTCAACAGAGACTGCATATATCTACCACAATAATTGTTCCTTGTTGGATTTTTTTTTTCTTCTTCTCCTAAGTGGCAATGCTTGTAAATTTATGATACTGTGGCAAGTAACACTAGTTTTTCACTATTTGTAACTTCATATCTTTCATATGAATATGCTCTTGGAGTTGTAATTATATAAATTGTAGGTAGATTTCATTTTTTCATACATAACATGCCTATTTGCTTCAAGCATCCATTTCAAGTGTGTCAGAAACATTCCATGAATCACAATGCAAAGAGAGGACGATACGCAAAAACCAATGTACACAACTACTCTTGGTCTTCAACAAGGAAATATATGATTAAGTGCATGCATGCATGTGTGTACATGGAAAATTAAGCCTCAAGAAATGACACAAAAGTGACAACTAGTGGTGCTTACCAGTATCTAGAAGAAAAAAGTGATCTCAAAGGCATTTTGGAAAAGGATGAAGTGAATCAAGACAAGAACAATTTTAGGCCGGTGGAACCAGAAGAGAGCATTTGAAGGAGCAGTATGCTTTTCAGCAACCTCATGAATGATATGCTCTAATTTAGTGCCAACAGCAAGAAGAAGCTGCAAAGCATCCATAAATCAGAAAACACCTAATCAAAATTCTATCAGGATCCAGAGAGCGAGTAAAAATACAAAATATACTCATGTACTAAATGTAAGCGAGTAAAAATACAAAATATGCACAGAGCAGTCAGAGTTGAAAGCAAGAATTTTCTTTCAAATATCTGAGGTTATGTGGAGCAGAAAGATTGCACTTGAAGAAGAATTTGGATCTCAATTGATGTTTATTGTTTCATTTTTCTTTTTCCTATTTGAATTATAATTTGTTTAGATGACCATACTGGCTACTTCTTTCATCAAATACCACTCATAGTCAAATCAAAAATTAATCATAATCATGGAAGTAATTTCGCAAGATTTTTATTTCCTAATAATTTAGTGCTTTTGTAGGGGCCTTTCTTACTGGGTTTTGATCATGGATTTAAGTGTCATTTGGTATGGTAGACATGCATAATATATTACTGTCACAATACCGTACCAACATGACATAATATAACATGGTCTCCAGCACTTCACCTCTTGTAATGCCAATGGATGACAAGCATGTTGAGCAGCGGGATGGCTAAACACAGCACGATAATCGGTCCATGCCATGCCAACATGCGATGCATACCTTGCGTATAGCCTAAACTAACTCTGTGGAGGGAAATTTAAACGTACTCAATATTCAGAAGCACAAGTACTTACAAGTAGAGG
Source organism: Calamus simplicifolius (assembly GCA_900491605.1). Classification (NCBI taxonomy): domain Eukaryota; kingdom Viridiplantae; phylum Streptophyta; class Magnoliopsida; order Arecales; family Arecaceae; genus Calamus; species Calamus simplicifolius. Next base: position 416,194 of record UESW01004620.1, on the reverse strand, counting down.
AATGAATGATATCCAAAAATATGTGTTCCACCCTGCAAAGAGGAACATGAACATTTTGAAGAATAGATCATATGGCATAAGGATCAAGTAGAGAATCACTATATGAAATTTAACATAAGCAGTAAAAGCATGTAACCGATTTTGTCTGCTATTATACCTTCCTACCTTTCCTTAAATCCTTCCTCATTGGTAATTAAGCACATGGACATGGAGAAAATCAGTTTCATGGCAAAAAATAGGGAGAAAAGAGGTAGGATGGATGAAGGAATTCAGGAATGGTAGATGTAGCTAGAAAAAAGCTTAATAGATATCAGGGTAAAAGGAACAAGGTGCAGGCGTACACAGATGATACACATGCAAAAGTCAAGTGAAGTAGGCCTAGAAGCAAAACTAAAGTATGAATGCTATGAGAATGAACCCTAAAATGGAGACAAAAGGAAAAATGAACTTGTAGGTCAATATCCAGATGTTATTAATATGGTAAGATATTCAATATCAACTATATTTTGTTTCCCTAATAGCACAAGTTGAATTTCACAAGGATGTCAACAAGGCAACAGAGTACTTGTACACACTATTTTTGCAATAACAAAGGTCTCAATTGTATTATTTGAGGTTAGCTTTTTTAGAAAAAACTACAAAATAAGCTCATCAGCCCATGGAACAGTAGGAAAAAGTACAAAGACCACATTAGTCTTCACCCCCTAATTTCATCATAAAATCATTTATGAAGTTTCATGTAAGGGCTATATGTTGGTTGAACATACCGTGAACATTCAGCAACAGGAAAACCATCACAAAAATCCAATGGTACCAGCTGCAATGAAAGAAAGACTATAAGCAAGAGGATCACATATCCTTAGAGACATGGAAATTGCTGTTCTCAGTGCTAGATTTAGTACAGATCACAAGTTTAATCAAAGTTGTACCATAACAAATTTTTTGTGTGTTCACGCTTATATGTAAGTATTTGCTCAAAAAAGATTAGATGTAAGTAAGTTTCCTTGGTAATGATTACCTTATACCAACAACTTGCTTCAAATCATCTTCAAGGGCTCATACCATGCATTCGTAAAAATTAGATTCTGGGTTACTATTACCGTGAGTCTGAAATAGAGAGGCCAAAGGGTTGAAGTGAGCAAAAAAAAAATGAATTCAGCATATTTGGATACACATGCACATAAAATGCTTTTAATTGCCAACTCATATGCTTACCTCGATGAAACCAAGTATCATTGTAGTGTAATCTGCTTTGGTAACAGAGTGAATGAATTGCTTAACAAAAAAATGCTGAAACAAAACACAAACTTTTAAAGGGATTCTAATGTTTCTTCTTCTGTACAACTGATATACTTTCAGGGAAATGAAACAACTTCACATTGGTTCACTGTCAAGTCAACGTGTCTAAGTAAATATAAAGAATGCCTTACATACCAACCAACTTAATATTGAAGAATATTTGTCAAAACCATTGAGATGTTTCCTGATAAATCCAAACTGATGCACAGGGGTGATCTTTTTATGATCTGCACCTGTTATTGTCACTATGTCAATAATAAATAAGGCTTGGAGTCACTGAATTGTTCGCTTCTATGAAATTTGTTTGAACAAAAGCCAGAGTTTGAGATATGCTAGTGAGTCCAATCATACCATTTCCATCCTCTTTTGCTATTGAATCCTCCCAGTCCTTCCAACTTTTAATCTAAGTGATGAGGATAATGTTATAATTAGATATAATACAGAAGGAGAAAATTTTTTCGCATATGTAGCAAACAAGCAACAAAACAATTAAAAGATGAAGAAATGTCACCCATCTACCTTGAGACTGCCTATAACCACAATGATGAGACTAAGTACCACATGTGTTACTGCCAAAACAAAGATAAAGATATGCAGTTGATGGATTGGTTCCAGTGATAGTAATGGAACTTTTTCCTAAGAAAAGAAAGAAATCAATAATTCAGAAGTCTAAAACCTGCTTCAGAATGAAATAATAACAATGTCGAATACTCAATCAAATGAAGCAAAAAGAAATATCCTTCAGGGAGAAGATATGATGGATCTACTCTGAGCAATTAAAATAATATTGTTTTAGCTGAGAAGTAATAGAACTTTTTCTCAAAAAAATAAAAAAAGAAAGAAGTAGAACTTTATTCAATTTTTCAAGAAAAAATAATCTTTGGATTAAGCCGACATCTGAATGGCTCACAAAATAAAAAAGGCATATCTTCCTTAATCCATTTCAGAAATTCAATGTATGCAAAAAAATGTAAACCAGAGCCCGTTGAAATAATTTAAAATATTTAAGCATAGTTATACTATGGAAGTGTTGGCCCAGATGACAACCCAAGAGGGGGGGGGGGGGGGGGGGTGAATTGGGTTCTTAAAAAATTTAAACCTTTTGAAATATTTGTTTGCTTAGTGTGAGTGAAAGTTAATGCAGATGCAAATACAAAATATAATCAATAAGATGAGATAGAGATAGAGATAAAGGAGACACGGCAAACACAAAGATTTTATAGTGGTTCGGTGTATCCAACACCTACGTCCACTCCCAAGATTCACTTGGGTCCACACTATAATCTTCCTTGATTACAGCTGAGTTGTTTTACAAGCTCACAACTCAAACTTGTTGTTTTCCCGGGATCACAACGAACCCAGCCGGTTTTTCGGGCTCACCAGCACAAAAACCCTAACACAAGCTATACCAAGCTTGTACCGAGGTAAGACTACCTCCATTAGTTTAATCCCCCAGATTGAACTAGATACAAACAATAGAAATAGTGTTTTTCAAGTACACAGCTCCTCAATGAGCAAATAATCAAATAAAAGAATAAGGTTTAGAAAAGCCTGATTTGTAGTTGGTTGGCTTTTGAGCTTTTCTTCTTTTCTTCTTCTCCTTGCTGGATTGAATCAAGCCTCAGCTCCGATTCTTCACTGTTGAAGCAGTTGAGAAGAGTTGAAAGCAGAAACTGATCCTCTTTCTCCAATTGGGAAATCCACCAAAACTTTGATTTGAATGCCTTGGATTCCTCTTGAGCTTTTTGGAGTGGAGTGGATTTGAGCTAGAAGGTTTTTCTCTTGAGATTCAGGCTCTCTCTTTTTGGATTTTTGAATTGGGATTTCTCTATTTTCGATTTTTCTCTTTGTTTTTCCGTTTTGTCTCTCTCCTTCTTTTGAATGATAGTCTTCCCTTTTTATAGATTTCTTTCAAGCCATTTTTGGAAGAAAACTATCCGTTGGAGTGTACCTTGTAACAAAATATATCCGTTAGAAATAAGGTAAAATAGAAATATTACCGTTAGAGCTGATCTGGCAATTTGATTTTTCGTTCCAGGTGGGTTGGAGTCGACTCTAACTTTTCTGGAGTCGGCTCTAACTCGAAACACTTTATCCATTAATTCTGGAGTCGTCTCTGACTTTTCTGGGGTCGACAAGAAACTTTTCTGGAGTCGACTCTAACTTACCCGGAGTCGACTCTAAGTCGGGGCCAGAAAAATCAACGTTCTGTTTCTTCTGTGAGAGTCGCTCTAACAGTCTCGGAGTCGACTCTAACTTCCGTGCCAGATTCTGGAGTCGGCTCTGTGATTCTCGGAGTCGACTCTAATGTCTGCAATCTTACCTAGACATTAGATTCGATCCAGAACACGATTTAACTCCTGATTTTGATCATTCAATTGACTTATAATCTGAAAACTTAATCAAAATCATTAGAGCCTTCAATTGTTATACTCAAATAGTTTTGTTAATCATCAAAATCATCAATTGGGTCAACAATCTCCCCCTTTTTGATGATAACAAAAACTTTGAGTATATGCATTCAAAAATTCATTCGAACTAAAGATTATAGTCATTTTAAAGCTTAAAATATTTTAATGAAGGATTTAATGCCAATATTCAAAGTGAACTTTTAAAATTATGCATGAGTTCTATAAAGCCATCATTATGAACATTTAAACTAAATGTACAGAAATTGCAATTAAGCTTGTTGTTAAGCTCCCCCTGCATTGAATAGCTCCCCCTATATATAAAAAATTTTAATTGAACTTATTAAAATTTCAAGTCTTTTGCATAAACAATTTTCTCCCCCTTTCTTTCTTTCTTTTTGCATATTCAACCATCTCTCATCTCTCCCCATTTTTTGTTATCAGCAATAAGGAGAGTATTAGATAAAGAAAGTTATTAGAGAAAAATTGTAGGTTCAATAAGACATAGGGATTCAAGTAGTCAATCATAGACATATTTGAAAATGTGTAATTGCATTACATAAGTAAGAACCATTACATAAGTTGATTCATGTACATTCAAAATGAAATACATTAGATATTCAAAAATTCCTAAATACAAACTATCAAAATCAAGGTCAGATATGTTTGAATACAATTTTCTTCAAGTGACCTATGATTTCCATTACATCATCTTTTGAGATTTCTTAAAATTTTCAAGACAAGCTTCAATCTGTGAGACTGCAAGGTCAATGTCCTTCTTCAGTTGACCAGTTGCATGAACATAAGATCCCGAGCCATCAGCAATGCCTTCCATCCTTTCAAAGATTTTGTGAAGTTCAGCACCAAAGGATTCAACAGAATTGCTTATGGAAAAGGAGATCATGTCCAGTCTCGAGTTAAGTTCTTCTTTCAACTGATTAAGTCTTCTTTTAATTGATTAATCTCATGAGATCTCTGACTATCATATCAGCAAGCAAGGCTCTTAACTGACCAATCTGCTCATCAGAGAATCTCCCAGAAGCAGTAATAGACTGATGTGGAGGAGAGGGAACTGTGCTCGGTCCGGCCTCTGAAGGTCCAGCTGTAGATGGTCCCGCAATAAATGGATCAGGGACTGATGGTCCCGCAGTGGATGGTCCAGGGATATCTTCTACTCTGGTCCTCTTCAGTTCTATCTCTCTCAGCTTTTTCTTTCCGTCCTCCTTTCATCCAATACCATTTAACTTCTTGAAGCCCATCCGATGAATAGTAGAGATACTATAATAGTCAGTGTGCCTTAATTTTCTTAGGGTTCATTATCCATAATAGCACACCTTGGCTTCTAAAAATAATGTCAAAACCATACCATATGGCAGTGTAGATCTTTTCTTTGTAGCAGCCTCTGCCATATATCCAATCATCATGCCAGCTAGGTTGACTGGCCTTCCAGTAATTATACAATCCATCAAAAGAATGTCTCGCTCCGAGACGTACTCAAATCTACCAATTTTGGGAAATAAAATTCTTCCACAATGTTATGTAGTAACCTGAGTTCCAGATTTAATTGATTTGCAAGGATTTCCTCAAACTCGGTTACATTCCTCCCTAACATTCTTGATAATGCACCACTTCTATCTTCATGTTGATATTCCATAATACCAATTGTGGGCATTTCTAACAAATTTCCAAGTATTTCAGCGGTTATTGTAACTCTTGTTCCTCTTACAATACTGATTAAACCGCCTTCTCCTCTACTTAATCATTGTAAAACTCTCTCACTAGGCAGGATAAGTGGGGATATCTAATGAGCAAATCTTTTCCCATCCCATTTCTCTTAAACATCTTCTTATTGTAAAGCCCTCCGACTCAAAGAAATCAAAGTTGACTTTCCTACCAGTTGTAATAGTCTTACCGGCTAGTTGATCTACTTTGGTTGAAGAGGGTGAAGGATGGGAATCTTCTTGAGTGGCCGAAGAGGAGGATGGCGAGGGTTGCCTCCGAATCGTGCGTCGCCTCGTGGGAACGGACGCTCCACCGACGAAACCACGCCTCTTGGGTGCCATTGAGAAGATTGGAATGAGTAATCAAAGGCTTTGAGAAGATTGGGGAAGTTGGAAAGGCTTTGGAACTTCTTGGAGGGGTTTTGGGAGACGATGGAATGATTTGGGGTCGACTCCGCCTTTTTATTTTTGACCTAGTTCGACTAGAGTCGACTCCCGAAAACTGGGTGTCGGCTCCGAACCAGAAAGTCTGTCAGCGCTCGAATTAGAGTCGGCTCTACAGAAAGCCAGAGTCGGCTCTAATTGCTTAGACAGAACATCAAAACCAAGGTGTCGACTCCACAAACTGTTAGAGTCGACTCTAACAGTTTCAGAGATAAAAAATCAAGTTTCAAGGATCTGAAACTATTCAAATTAATCATCAAATTCTAGATAAATGTTCTTAGCAATTGGGGAAACAATGAATCAAGATCTAGATAGATTTCCTTATTGAATATCGAGATTTTTCAAGAAATTGATGAAATCTAGATAGATGTCCTTAAGAGTTTCAGAAAACTATTCCAAAGGATCACAAACTCCTAATTCTCCTCTAAGATAACAAAATCTCTCTTCACTTAAGGGTTTTGTAAATATATCTGCCAATTGTTCTTCAGTATTCACATAATCAAGACAAATTTCATTATTGGTAACATGTTCTCTTATAAAGTGATATCTAATTTCAATATGTTTTGTTCTTGAATGTTGAATTGGATTTTTAGTTAGATTGATTGCACTTGTATTATCACATCTTATAGGTGTCTTATCAAGTGTGATACCATAGTCTTCAAGTTGTCTCTTAATCCATAGGATTTGAGCACAGCAACTTCCAGCTGCAACATATTCTGCTTCAGCAGTAGATAATGCAACCGAATTTTGCTTTTTGCTAAACCATGAGATTAAGTTACTTCCTAAGAATTGGCATGCACCACTTGTGCTTTTTCTATCTAACTTACATCCAGCATAATCAGAATCAGAATAAGCAATCAGATTTAATGTTGAGTCTCTAGAATACCATAAACCTACATTTTTTGTTCCACTTAAGTATCTAAGAATTCTTTTAACAGCAATTAAATGTGATTCTTTAGGTTCAGACTGAAATCTAGCACATAAGCAAACAACAAACATTATGTCTGGTCTACTTGCAGTTAAGTAAAGTAGGGATCCGATTATACCTCGATAATATTTTTGATCAACCTTCTTACCTTCTTCATCTTTGTCCAGCTTGCATGAAGGACTCATTGGTGTTCCGAGGGGTTTGATTGATTCCATACCAAACTTCTTTAGAATTTCTCTTGTGTACTTTGTTTGGTTGATAAAGATTCCCTCTTTGCTTTGTTTGATTTGGAGTCCAAGGAAGAAATTGAGTTCTCCCATCATGCTCATTTCAAATTCTCCCTGCATTAACTTAGCAAATTCTTGACATAGAAGATTGTTAGTAGCACCAAATACAATGTCATCAACATAAATTTGAACTACAAGTAAATCTTTATCTTTTCTTTTCAAAATAATGTTTTATCAACATTTCCTCTTGTAAAATCATTTTCAATCAAAAATTTACTTAGTCTATCATACCAAGCTCTAGGTGCTTGTTTCAAACCATATAAAGCTTTGTGCAATTTAAAAACGTGATTTGAAAATTCATGATCTTCAAAACCCGGTGGTTGTTCAACATAATACTTCTTCATTTATAATCCATTTAAAAATGCACTTTTGACATCCATTTGAAATAAATTAAAGTTCATGTGACATGCAAATGCAAGTAATAGCCTAATGGCTTCTAATCTAGCTACAGGTGCAAAGGTTTCATCAAAATCAATACCTTCTTCTTGATTATATCCTTTTGCAACTAATCTAGCTTTGTTTCTAATTACTATGCCATTTTCATCTAGTTTATTTCTAAAAACCCATTTTGATCCTATAACAGAATGATCTTTAGGTCTTTCACTAATGTCCATACATTATTTCTAGTGAATTGGTTTAATTCTTCTTGCATAGCTAACATCCAATTATTATCTTTTTCAGCTTCTTCAATGGTTTTAGGTTCAATTTGGGAAACAAATGCAAGGTGATTACTAATATTTCTCATAGATGATCTAGTTCTTATTCCTTGAGATGGATCACCTATAATCAATTCCTTGGGATGACTATAAGCGTATCTCCAATCTCTTGGTAGATCTACATCATTATGATTAGTATAACATCATCATTAGGCGAATCATTATCTTTAGCTTCTTGTTCATGATCTGAAGATACCTCAATATTAAGTTTTTCAAGATTGTTTTTGAGAATGTTTGTATCTTCCTCATCATCAATCTTTTTGGAACTTGATACTAAAGATTCATCAAAAACTACATGAATAGATTCTTCAACTAATTAAACTTCCTTTATTGAACACTCTATATGCTTTACTAGTTGTTGAATAACCTAAGAATATTCCTTCATCAGATTTTGCTGAAATAATTCATTCTAAGGAAAGAACGATGGCGAGACCGGAGAAAAGAAAGAAAAAGAATGTGACAATTTTGTTTTCATGGAAGAAAAGGAGGCATGGGTAATTTTATCAAAAAAAATCATCAAATTATAACATCTTCGATAGTGTGGATAATCACCTCCTTCTTAGGTAATTTGGATTATCTTACCACTACAAGATATATTATTATTACAAATATATACCAAACATAGTTATTCGATGGGTTCAATTTAAATTATTGGTAATATGGATAGATTATCAGCTACCAAACGCAACCTAAAGATTAGGATGGGCTTAGCTCAGCTTGTGCACATGCGCGCTTGGTTACAGTATCAAAATAAAAATTGAATTGCATCTTAAACTTTATTCATAATTTAATTGATGTAACTACTTAGATCAATCTTCTATGAATTGTCTTACTCTTTGAAAAATCTTCTATATCTTTAGTGAGAGAGAGAGAGAGAGAGAAAGGAATTTAGATTTTTTTCACTTTTCTAACTAAAAAATCAAATTAGTGATAAAATATCAATAAAGCCAAAAAAATTTAATCATCTCTTCCTTGCAAAACATCTATTTCCTTTCTCCATAAATATCAATATATTTGAAGCCTTTATCACTCTTTTTCAATAGAAATATTTTTTTATTAACCAAATGATTTTCAGATCATAAGAACAATTTTTTCTTATAAATTTTGAGCAAATCGTTTGGCCATTGGTACCAACCAGAGTTCTAACCCATATATGGGTATGATGAGGTTTTAATAATTTTCAGCAAATAGGAGTTAAGTCATTGGTAGAGAGCCGAAAAATGATGGAAAAGGAAGAGAGGAGGGATGGACAAGAAAGTTATTTGGGTTGCCTTTAAAATTAGTTGTAAAGTATTACTTATTTGCCCTACCAGTAATGCACATAATGGTTTGAGAGTTAATTTTAAAAGTAAATGGATGCTTGTTAAAATAAAATGAAATGATTAATAACTTTAAAATAAAAAAATAGAAGAGCATTGTAACATTATCCTCTATATATATATATATATATGTATATTCTCTGAGATTCGGCTGAATCTAACCTATTATTTTTAAGCCTAAATTCGACGGTCTAAAAAGTCAGGCCCAACTCGACCTGCCCTAGCCTTATGGGTTAAAAGCCTTGGACCAAGTTCGGGCTAGTTCACATGCTGCCTAACCTATGCCCACCCCTACTCTAAATAAATCTTGAGCAATTAAATTATTTCTTGGTTCTCACCATGTTTTTAACACCATGTTTAAAAACATGGTGAGAACCAAGAAATAATTTAATTCAAATATGGTGAGTTGAGTTGAGTTTTCATCCTGTTTAAAAAATGGTTAAATCCTGCCAAATCCATAGCCAATCAGTTGCATCCTGCAAGTTGGTTAATTTTTGACTATACCCAACCTTTACTTTTGGAGCTTAGGTTTTAATTTGATGCAACATGATCATGTCTTGGGTGCTTCAAACTTTATCTATTTTATTTGCCAACTAGCATCTCTACCATCTCAACACCGCCACACGTTAATGGACAATCCATCCATATAATGGTGGATTGTCATTACATCATTTTACACTAAAAGTATGATCAAGTTAACCATGGTTTCATTGGCCAGGGGAACAACTAGAAGGCTAAGGCAAACATATATAATGTTATCACTCATTTTTTGGGTCTTGCCACCTCGCTGACATCAAAGACTATGACACTTAATTAAGCATTCAACAAAGTTAATAAACATCTGAAAAAAAGACCATTTCTTTGTTGAAACTATCAAGATTATCATTACACCATTGTTGAAAAGATTGAAAATAAGGATATAGGAATACTTTTTTTTTTCATATTATACCCTATATTTTATCAATATTATACATAAATCCTATTTTTGTCATTATTTACAAATTGATCTAGAAAAATGTACATATATTGCAAAAAATCTTAGGCTGAGCTTTCAGTAACAAGACCTTAAGATGCCGCCACTATAGGTGTTGGGGGCTACTACCATCATTCCTTTTTATATAAGCAAGACAGTCACTATCATCTCCCTCTTTGTAAACAGTCTCTCATTCAAGAATTTGAGAGAAGCCATAAAATTTATTGAGTTTACTTCAGAGGTAGAAGAAGAAGAAGTGGAGAGGATCTAATAAATATATTGCAAACACGAAGATATCTTAAAACTAACAGACTTGTTATTGATATTGTCATCTATCTTAATAGTTGGTGGTAGCTTCATGTTATGAGAGAGAGAGAGAGAGAGAGAGAGAGAGTGTGTGTGTGTGTGTGTGAAGAAGATAGAAAAAGCGAGGAGCAAGGGAAGGCATTGGAGAAGGAGACAGTCATTTTCTGCTTCTAATTAACTATAGTCCAGGGTTAATTAAAGCAACAGGATATTATTGGAAGTATTTTTTTTGCAATTTATATTGATATTAAGAGAAGTTTTATATATAATGTGGAAAAAAGATTGTGTACGTGTGATACATAAATAGAAAGAAGTCTTTGAGACCAAAGGTTTTGACATTATTTAATTGGTGAGCTTTCTAAAGGATGACCATATTAGATATGGACCTTTAAGGAGGTCTATCAGGTGGAGGTGTCAACTACCCATACCTGAGCGGATTAGGTTGACTTAAAAAAAGGCTAGTGAAGTACTCTCCCAGATGGCCACTGGAGAAGCCTTGGGCTTATACCAACCCACCAATTAAAATAACTAGAAAAGATGGAGATAGTGGTATAAACAACAGTATCAGAAGCATAAGGGTGATGGATTTTAAATAAAGTAAATGACTAATTTAAATCAAGTTAAAAACCTTGCCTATCTCTAGATAAGTTGTATTTAACAAGGTCCCAAGGCTAAAAACTTCGCAAAACAATAGTAGATATATAAAAGAAAATTGAGTAATCTTTTTTTGGGTTGCATCATTGATAAATAAATGGCTTGTCTTCATTATGCTTTTATGTGATATTTTCTCTTATGATTATTTGGAAGAACATCACAGAGCACCCCCAATTAAAACAGTTGTAGTACTTCAGTGATATACATGCATATTAATTTAGTCAATATTTTTTAATGAAATAATTATGTTCCAAATATTGAAATCTTATATATATATATATATATATATATATATATATATATATATATATATATATATATATATATATATATAGAAGATGAGTAATGGAGTCCCTAAATGTAACAAATGTCCACTCAAACTCCTTTCATATGATTCTTATTAAATTTCATAAGACTTAGCATGCATGACCAGCTGATGTGGACACACAAAACACCAAGCCACCTACTCCTCAAAAAACTTATCTCACAAACCCAACTCAAAACACCTTAAAAATCTGAATCCCAAATATAATTAACCGCAACAATAAAGTATTAAGCTCAAGTGGTCATCCAATTAATTGAACCGTTCAAGTCAACCCACAAGTATTGGAAAGTCCTATAAGAAAAGCTTAGCCAAATCTTTCCCCGGTGTCTAAATATTAAGCCCCACCATTTCCAACCTTCCAAAGCTTCTCATTCTTCCCTTCCTGCATGACAAAAATGGAGGGGCTGCTCCCTTTGGTCTATAGAGCCATCAAGAGAAAGAAGACAAGGAGGTACTACAAGTGTCTCTCCTCAGGTGCAGCACTATTCGACAATGGCGAATTCCATGCCAGTAGCCACATGTTCATGACCCCTCCACCGGATAACCACAAGCATATCCCATCGGGCACTGCAGCAGGATTCGAGATGGCTGAATTTAATCTCCATGCCCATCAGTTCATGACGCCTCCACCGGAGAAGCTTGGAGGGCACTTGTCAATGAAAGCATTCCCTCATGAGTCCTCGACAACGGAGAAACTCAACGAGCCACCTCATTTAAGAAAAGGTTTTGGGGTAAAGAGCCATCGCATGTTCGCTTACATCGCCGGAGGGTAGAGCTTGGAATCATGTGGGGATGGATGATGGAGGTGATGGTTGTCTACACAGAAGTTGGTCTTTTGGTGTAATTGTGAAGTGATCTCTCTACATAGTTTTTGCATGCAAGATGTCATTGTGGAAAAGTTTATGATCTTGAAACTAAAATTACTCTATTAGAAAGAAAGAGAGAACTCCTTTTTTTTCTCACCAAAAAGTGATGATTCTTTTGGTGCAAGAGCTTAATTAGCTACCATAACTTAATTTTTTTTCAAATAAATCTAGCATCCGCATAAGAAAGGATAACAACCAAACCTTACCATAGCAGTATAAGGTTATGACATCCAGCATATTGCCCTATATATGCGGCCTATTGCCTATATACAAAACTGGAAAATGGATATTATAGGAGTATCCACATCCAAGCCAACTTGAAGCCATAGATGTTGATATATGACATCCAAGTCAATAAGGATCTGGGATTTTGTATCATCTCTATCTCTCCATTTCATTATCATTTGCTTCGAATACTTTGTCCTTGTATAAGGTAATAGGACTTGGAAGATCCCTTGAGCCTCAAAACTATGAGTTCTCATCTAATTTAAAAGTTGATCTGTGATGCAATTCTCTAGGGACAATTAGATTTATGGTAATGCTTTTAATTAGAGCATATTTAGTACCCAGGAGGATAAGATACAATAAAAGGGGAGAAAGGATAGAATAAATATTATACAATTTCATGTTTAATGTGCCAAAGGAAAGCAAATTGGATCAAGGCGAAAGAAAGAAAATAAAATTAAAATTATCCATCCGTTTATCGTTTAGCTAGATGCTTGCTCGCTTAATAGGTTAGGATTCAAATGCCAAGGAATATTTTGCTAGGATCAATTATCCCTCTCCAGCCGAATTAGTAAAAATTAGCAAAATGTTTGTTATGAGTCTGTAGAATGCCCCAACCTGGGATTAGAAAGTCAAGTCTTAGACCCATAGAAGGGCTATGGTCCAACTTATGTCAGGCTTAGCACATCGGATATCAGGCCGGCCAATGGTAACAGATTGATACACACCCAAACATAAACTGGGCCCATTGTGCTATCCAGGTAAGTTAGAACATTCTCAATTGTTTAGGACAAATCACAGGAGAGTACCTCTTCTTGAGTCACATAATATGTTATTAAGCTTCTTGATTAATTGACGTTTTAGTTTTAGATTTAAGGCACAATCCGTGGGCAGCAGCATTAACTGATCCAATAAGCAAACATGCCTAAATTTGTTTGTTTTATAATTATCAAGCTCAAAACTAATTGAACACAGATATCAGTTTATCTCATGCAGGATTAAAGCTAAACAAATCATAAAGAATTGTGATACCATGAAATCTAGGCAGATACAATAAAAGAAAGACTACTTATCGTTTCAAAACCAAAATCAATAATTGGATAACTCATTATGGCAGTGCTTTCACCATTTTACTGGAAAAGAAAAAGAAAAAGAAGGGAAAATAAAATTCATAACTTGCATTGATGTACCTTAAATCGTCTCTTAATTTGCAAGTTTCAAAGATTATTGCTTAGTTGTGTTTTATTTTTTTTTATCTTAATAACACTTTGACAGAAATGACTATTACGTTAACCTAATTGAATTGAGCGTGTTTGCTGGGTCAATTGATGGAAAAACAATTCTCATCTTAAAAGTTCTTTCCTGATCCAATAATAGTTTATAAAATATCTGAAAAAGGTGCATGCGAACATTTTCTGATATTAATATATTTAGCTTAATTTTCAAGGATTCAGTTTGAAAATATAACCAGAACAACTAATTGCACTTTCCTTAAAACAAGTTTTTCAGTCTCTTTTTTCTGCCAAAAAGAGTTTTTTCGAGTCATCAAAACCTTTGCAAAATGATATGCAGCCTGGTGGTGTTGTTTTCCAAATGTTTGACCGAGGTAATGCTAACCGCTGATGCTCCCACTGTTATTCTTGAATAAGTTTAAAAAAAAAAAGCTAGTTGAGACCGTAATGGATGTTCATAGACTCTCTTCAACGAAAAAATACAAAGATTTTTCAAGCATATAATGCCACCTACTTAGTGGCCTGTTATGCAGATAATGCAGTTCTATGGATAGTCCTACACAATTATGCCCAGCGTTGCGGTCTTCTGTTGATCCAGTTCCAAGATAATCCAAATAATATCTACATGCTAATAATATAATAATAATTTCTTTCTTTTGAAGTTCACCAGTGAACCAAGCAATTGAAACAATTAATTTATAAAACCAGTTACCCATAGTTCTTGACAAACGGCAATAACATTAAACCAAAATTCCAGAGGAACAACAAGGATGATTCATTAATTTTCTCAAACATTAATTTTCTCAAAATATGATATTTTGATTCTATATATCATCTTATATTCCGTTGGCAGCTATATTCGTATAAATGTTACAAAACATAGCTTGTTCCGCCCATTGCTTCTCTCCACTCAACTATTCGAATTGGCGCTAAGACATGAAAGAAACTCACAGAAGGAAGAGTTCACCTCTTTTCTTCTAAAAGAAAAAGAAAAAGAAAAAAAAATCCTGATCTACCAGGCTGCAAACCCAGCGATAATGGGTTAAAATCGAAACATTTCACCTTAGAAAAGGAGAGGAAGATTTCACCTCTTTCCTCCACCGCGTAAAGTTGAAGCAGGATGCTTCAGGCAAAGGATGATGCCTACTGACACCGAAAGAAAGAAGACCAGTTCTTTCGAATAAATTGTCAGCCACAAGCAGAGAGCCGGAGTGCCATCTGCTGGAGAAGCAGTCTCTTTTGAGCAGCATTGATGACACCATTGCACTCCGCATTAACAAGGACCTCTGTCATGATTGCTGCGGCATGTCCAGTGGGCTCCTCAGATGCCCTCCTTAGCATGAACACCTGCACCAACCAGTTCACCTTGTTTTTCCACACACAAAAAATGCTTTCTCTACAAAAATAATTAAACAATTGATTGAGTTTCACTAAATTTGTCTGGTACCTCCATTCCTGTTTGAGGCATTCACTAGAATCACCGACATGGTTAGCAATTATAAAAGATCAAAAGTATAGCCAATACATTTAAATACAAATCAAAAGGATGTCTGCATCACAGTTTTCTCATACAGCCTTGGGATATCCAAATATTACCAAGCCTGAACCCTTGTTCCTCAGAACTTAACCAAAAATGGTCTGGCACCCCTGATGTATGTGGCTTTCTACTTTTTTACTATCTTAAAAGAACAAGTGTTCTTAACCAGGGAAAAGGAAAGGTGATTAACTCACAACTCGAGGTTACATTCTTTTATTCTGTCCCTTAAAATGCATGGATCTAACCTTGGACTGTCCTTCATTGCCCATTTGTATCTCTTGTTCATCGGTGACATCCACGTAAGTCTTGAACATAGACTTATCATAAGAAACGTGGATGGTGGCACAGGTATCGTACCACCATCCAGGGACCTGGCCATGTACCCCATGACTTCGCTCATGGCAGTGATGATTTCATCATTGTCAACGTTTGTAGCATTTGCTTCCTTGATTTGGCCCCTGCGGTGCCTGCAGTCATGAGCAAAATGCCCGAGTTTGCCACACACATAACAGCTTCCCTTGGGCTTCTTTTTCTTGAACTTCTCTTGATTCTTTTTGGGACCAAGATAGTTTGCTTTGCCATCCTTTTTGTCCTTCTTAGGCTTGCTCATAACATTAGCCTTTTGTCCTTCTTAGGCTTGCTCATAACATTAGCCTTTGAAGACCCCACTTCAACGTTGACATTCTCAAACTTCTCCCTCACCCTCGATTCCTCCTCGATTTGAAGGTGTTTCTGAATTTGCTCCAAGAAAAAATCCTCGGTGTTGTGGAGAAGTTTTTTCCTATAGCCCTTCCAAGATAGTTGTAGTTTTGTGATTATCGCACCGACTTGAAAAGACTCGGAAGAATCGATTTTTACTCCTTTGATCTTATTGGCAATCACTTGCAGTTCATGCACTTGTGCAAGAATTGACTTGTCATCACACATCTTAAAATCAAAATATTTAGAGATAAGAAATTTCTTCATACCTTCCTCCTCGGCCTTGTACTTGTATTTCAATGCATTCCATATCTCTTTTGCCCAGCATATGAATCCGTCCTCCCTTCGCTTCTTGCGCTCTGCCTTGACTTTGTCGGAGTCATTGTCGGTTGGCTCAGGTATAGGCACTAAGTCTAGATCGAGGATGTAGAAGATCTTTAAGACAGCGAGAAGGAACTTTAACTTATCTTGCCAACAGATGAAATTAGTACCATCGAAATGATCGAGTTTGACAAGATCTTGGTTCATTAACTTGATGGTGGCAATAGAAGTCTCGGTCTCCATTGATGGCAATAGAAGTCTCGGTCTTCATTGAAATAACACTTAAAATTGTTGAAGATTTGTTTAGAGATGAGGAAGAATAATCAATAACATCACCGGCTTAAATCATACATGGAACGCTTTCCTTAAGTGTTATTTGTATCCTCTCGAATGCTTTGTGAGTAAAATGCAAATATATCGCAGGATACGATAAGCCTTGCCTGGGATGTGATGATTCCCGGAGAGACACGGTGCTTCGCAACATAACCAAGGAAAAAAATTTAAAACGGACAAAAATTTGAATTCAAGCATCGCGATGCTTCGAAATGCTTCTGAGGCGAGAATCCTAAAAGCACCTGTACAGCCTCACTGCCCATGCCACGTTGCGCGCAAGCTCACCTCAAGCAAGAGCACAAAAATGTCAAGTGGCATATTTAGGCTTTGCACTTTACACAAACCACCAGAAAAACTTTACTTTATAAAGAGCTCATCCTCTTTATAAGTTTCCGATATGGGATTATTCCCTTTCACACAACACACATGCACACACTTAATTTATTTAAACAAATCCCAATATATCCCATCGAAGGAAACATAGCACATGAATCTAGACTGACTGGCGTCCAAAGCCATTGGCAGCTGAAAGTTAAATGAACCACCAAAGCTATTCTTCCAATGGGAACCATTTCTTCTAGGTCGATTAGGATGGCAACTGACAGATATCCAAGCTTTTCAGATCCCCGTTCTATAATTCCACCAAAACTAAAGAAACTCCCATGAGATTAACTTGATGTGTCTCCAAATCACAAACCTTTGCATATTTTAGACATTTCTACTAGGGAAGTACAGTACAAATAGAATGAGTAATAAACTCAGTTGTACGGTGAAGAAGTGCACCAAGATACATGTTATTAACACCTAATATTAATTGGTATTTTTTTTAATTGTATCTATGTGTCCACTAGTTTTTGAGCCGCTAAATCATGGAGTAGTTGATTTCAAGGCCTTGGCTTCAACAATGTCTTTGAGTCCTTCTCTTCATCAACAATCTAACCTTGTGCCTCTTCCATGATGGAATCCTTCTGGACTAACACGTTCTGCAATTGAATCCCCACTGAAGTTCCGTTTCTTGATTCTTGGGTGTTTGAAACACTCTCTGTATTGATCGTTCTCTCTCCCTCCTGGTCTTGTTGCACAAGTTTATCAAATATTGCCTCTTTAACTGAGCTGCCCATCTGGGTTTCAAAAGAAAAAGTCAATGTGGTGCCATGCAAATTTCTTGAGGGCAAGACAAAAATTTGATGGCATAACAATTCACCTGCGTCACAATGGCATAGAGTGGAAGGGTGTTGTAGCTGCAGAGAAGTTGTATGATGGCACTAGTCCACAGCAAAAGACTACAAAAGAGATGTAAGTTTAGAGAATAAATAGAATATCAGGCCTGCTTTAAGTTTGGATGGGGAATAAGTAAAGGGATAATCCCCTATTCCCTCCTTTTATCTTGCCAAACATCATTTTGGCCTGGTAGGATGGTCTATTCCCTCACACTATCATGTGTGAAAGGATAACCCTCCCATTTAAGAGACAAGACTATTTCATGGGAAGGTGTGGAATATGCTTTTTCCAGATAGCTTTCTCTTATTCCGTCCAAGGTTATTCCACAATCAAACACAGCCTAGAGGAATGGGTTACTAGCTACCTGTCTAAAAGTCTGAGGATGATGAAGCCAACCTTCCCCATGATGCAGGAATCTAAGTGATCGAGGTCTGCATTACAAATAAATCATGTCAATTTCTAATAATTTTTATTACTAATAACTCGTCATTGGCAAGCATAAAAAATCTGCATCTAAGAGCTATAAAATTTGGTTGTTCTGCTGAATTTTACAAGAGAGATTCTTTTTTTTAAAAAAAGATGATTTAAGCTTAGAAAGTCTGATTATACTGGCACCATGGCTAAATATTTTTTATTACAAATAAGTGCATTCTATCAGAGAGAATGTTTGGCGTTCCAAATGCAGTTGTAGGCAGTGTTGCCACTTTTTATTTCAATGAGAATCAATGACACGTTTAGGCAATTAGACAGAATAACAATCCTTGACTTTCTTTTTTCCTATCTTTTCAGCTAAATCATTTGAAAATTATTTTGTACTCAACAGAGACTGCATATATCTACCACAATAATTGTTCCTTGTTGGATTTTTTTTCTTCGTCTCCTAAGTGGCAATGCTTGTAAATTTATGATACTGTGACAAGTAACACTAGTTTTTCACTATTTGTAACTTCATATCTTTCATATGAATATGCTCTTGGAGTTGTAATTATATAAACTGTAGGTAGATTTCATTTTTTCATACATAACATGCCTATTTGCTTCAAGCATCCATTTCAAGTGTGTCAGAAACATTCCATGAATCACAATGCAAAGATAGGACGATACGCAAAAACCAATGTACACAACTACTTTTGGTCTTCAACAAGGAAATATATGATTAAGTGCATGCATGCATGTGTGTACATGGAAAATTAAGCCTCAAGAAATGACACAAAAGTAACAACTAGTGGTGCTTACCAGTATCTAGAAGAAAAAAAGTGATCTCAAAGGCATTTTGGAAAAGGATGAAGTGAATCAAGACAAGAACAATTTTAGGCCGGCGGAACCGGAAGAGAGCATTTGAAGGAGAAGTATGCTTTTCAGCAACCTTATGAATGATATGCTC
This sequence comes from Calamus simplicifolius, assembly GCA_900491605.1. Taxonomy (NCBI): domain Eukaryota; kingdom Viridiplantae; phylum Streptophyta; class Magnoliopsida; order Arecales; family Arecaceae; genus Calamus; species Calamus simplicifolius. Next base: position 396,996 of record UESW01004620.1, on the reverse strand, counting down.
TAATTTAGTGCCAACAGCAAGAAGAAGCTGCAAAGCATCCATAAATCAGAAAACACCTAATCAAAATTCTATCAGGATCCAAAGAGCGAGTAAAAATACAAAATATGCATAGAGTAGTCAGAGTTGAAAGCAAGAATTTTCTTTCAAATATCTGAGGTTATGTGGAGCAGAAAGATTGCACTTGAAGAAGAATTTGGATCTCAATTGATGTTTATTGTTTCATTTTTCTTTTTCCTATTTGAATTATAATTTGTTTAGATGACCATACTGGCTACTTCTTTCATCAAATACCACTCATAGTCAAATCAAAAATTAATCATAATCATGGAAGTAATTTCGCAAGATTTTTATTTCCTAATAATTTAGTGCTTGTGTGGGGCCTTTCTTACTGGGTTTTGATCATGGATTTAAGTGTCATTTGGTATGGCAGACATGCATAATATATTACTGTCACAATACCGTACCAACATGACATAATATAACATGGTCTCCAGCACTTCACATCTTGTAATGCCAATGGATGACAAGCATGTTGAGCAGCGGGATGGCTAAACACAGCACGATAATCGGTCCATGCCATGCCAACATGCGATGCATACCTTGCGTATAGCCTAAACTAACTCTGTGGAGGGCAATTTAAACGTACTAATATTTAGAAGCACAAGTACTTACAAGTAGAGGAATGAATGATATCCAAAAATATGTGTTCCACCCTGCAAAGGGGAACATGAACATTTTGAAGAATAGATCATATGGCATAAGGATCAAGTAGAGAATCACTATATGAAATTTAACATAAGCAGTAAAAGCATGTAACCGATTTTGTCTGCTATTATACCTTCCTACCTTTCCTTAAATCCTTCCTCATTGGTAATTAAGCACATGGACATGAAGAAAATCAGTTTCATGGCAAAAAATAGGGAGAAAAGAGGTAGGATGGATGAAGGAATTCAGGAATGGTAGATGTAGCTAGAAAAAAGCTTAATAGATATCAGGGTAAAAGGAACAAGGTGCAGGCGTACACAGATGATACACATGCAAAAGTCAAGTGAAGTAGGCCTAGAAGCAAAACTAAAGTATGAATGCTATGAGAATGGACCCTAAAATGGAGACAAAAGGAAAAATGAACTTGTAGGTCAATATCCAGATGTTATTAATATGGTAAGATATTCAATATCAACTATATTTTGTTTGCCTAATAGCACAAGTTGAATTTCACAAGGATGTCAACAAGGCAACAGAGTACTTGTACACACTATTTCTGCAATAACAAAGGTCTCAATTTTATTATTTGAGGTTAGCTTTTTTAGAAAAAACTACAAAATAAGCTCATCAGCCCATGGAACAGTAGGAAAAAGTACAAAGACCACATTAGTCTTCACCCCCTAATTTCATCATAAAATCATTTATGAAGTTTCATGTAAGGTATATATGTTGGTTGAACATACCGTGAACATTCAGCAACAGGAAAACCATCACAAAAATCCAATGGTACCAGCTGCAATGAAAGAAAGACTATAAGCAAGAGGATCACATATCCTTAGAGACATGGAAATTGCTGTTCTCAGTGCTAGATTTAGTACAGATCACAAGTTTAATCAAAGTTGTACCATAACAAATTTTTTTGTGTTCACGCTTATATGTAAGTATTTGCTCAAAAAAGATTAGATGTAAGTAAGTTTCCTTGGTAATGATTACCTTATACCAACAACTTGCTTCAAATCATCTTCAAGGGCTCGTACCATGCATTCGTAAAAATTAGATTCTGGGTTACTATTACCGTGAGTCTGAAATAGAGAGGCCAAAGGGTTGAAGTGAGCAAAAAGAAATGAATTCAGCATATTTGGATACACATGCACATAAAATTATTTTAACTGCCAACTCATATGCTTACCTCGATGAAACCAAGTATCATTGTAGTGTAATCTGCTTTGGTAACAGAGTGAATGAACTGCTTAACAAAAAAATGCTGAAACAAAACACAAACTTTTAAAGGGATTCTAATGTTTCTTCTTCTGTACAACTGATATACTTTCAGGGAAATGAAACAACTTCACATTGGTTCACTGTGAAGTCAACGTGTCTAATGTAAATATAAAGAATGCCTTACATACCAACCAACTTAATATTGAAGAATATTTGTCAAAACCATTGAGATGTTTCCTGATAAATCCAAACTGATGCCCAGGGGTGATCTTTTTATGATCTGCACCTGTTATTGTCACTATGTCAATAATAAATAAGGCTTGGAGTCACTGAATTGTTCGCTTCTATGAAATTTGTTTGAACAAAAGCCAGAGTTTGAGATATGCTAGTGAGTCCAATCATACCATTTCCATCCTCTTTTGCTATTGAATCCTCCCAGTCCTTCCAACTTTTAATCTAAGTGATGAGGATAATGTTATAATTAGATATAATACAGAAGGAGAAAATTTTTTCGCATATGTAGCAAACAAGCAACAAAACAATTAAAAGATGAAAAAATGTCACCCATCTACCTTGAGACTGAGCACAATGATGAGACTAAGTACCACATGTGTTACTGCCAAAACAAAGATAAAGATATGCAGTTGATGGATTGCTTCCAGTGATAGTAATGGAACTTTTCCCTAGGAAAAGAAAGAAATCAATAATTCAGAAGTCTGAAACCTGCTTCTGAATGAAATAATAACAATGTCGAATACTCAATCAAATGAAGCAAAAAGAAATATCCTTCAGGGAGAAGATATGATGGATCTACTTTGAGCAATTAAAATAATATTGTTTTAGCTGAGAAGTAATAGAACTTTTTCTCAAAAAAAATAAAAAAAAGAAAGAAGTATAACTTTATTCAATTTTTCAAGAAAAAATAATCTTTGGATTAAGCCGACATCTGAATGGCTCACAAAATAAAAAAGGCATATCTTCCTTAATCCATTTCAGAAATTCAATATATGCAAAAAAATGTAAACTGGAGCCCGTTGAAATAATTTAAAATATTTAAGCATAGTTATACTATGGAAGATTTACCAATTTCATTAACGAAATATTAACTGGTTTCTTCCCCCTTTTGGATATAAAACATGCATTTGTCTAACTGATTACATTCAATACCACAAACACTAAAATCTGTCTGAACTTGACTTCTAATCTAAACCTTTCTTGTATCTCTGTTGATCCAATTTGATCCAATTATGTAGTAAAGTAAATGAGTTGCCAATTATGATGCTTTATATAAGGAGTTTTATTCTTTTCACTCCACTTGCCAAAATTACTATCTTCCATTCAAACATCTAAATTGTCAATTAAGTCTCTACATGGTTTTATTTAACACTTCAAACCGCCCTACAAACTCTCCCCTATTTCATCAAGTCTCCTACCTCTTCTTACATTTGGCTACTAGATGAACCTTTCTTAATTATTGAGATGCGACTGTTCCACCGTCGTCTGAATCCTAGGTGCATCTTGGGAGGCTCCTGTCCCAAGCCCTTATCCCATAAAATTTAAAACCTTGATCTGTCTCCAAAATTACCTTTTTCTGACAGTGGGTCGAGTCTCCTCCGCCACCTGCCAGCAGCTGCCGCCCACTGTCGAGGGCTCCAGCAAAGAATTTGGTACTATAGTCCTTCTCTAGATCCTTTAAACTGCAGGGGAGCATGTGGTGGGTGAGGTTCTCCTTGATGCATATCTTCTAGATCAGCCCCTCAAACATCGTCAGCAGCAGCGAGATGAACCCCAGCAGCATCAACTCTGCCCAACCCAAACACTCATCATCTCTTAGCTCTAAGAAAATCAAAGCACCAAGAATTTATTCAAGAGATGGAGATTAAGAGAGAGGTGGAAGAAGCACCACCTTCCTTCACCTTCTGAAAAGCATCAAATAGCAGCTCTTGCTTCTTCTGCTTGAGAAACTACAGCGAGAAGCAAGTTCTTTATGATGAGTATGTTGAAAATAGAGGTTGTAGATGGAGAATAACTGAATTTGATTCGGTTCACCTCGTTGAGGTAATGGAGGATGCACTCGAAGAAGAGGGTGATCAAGACGATAACAGAGCAAATGACGGCGACGATCCACGTTGGGGTGAACTCCATAGTGTGATTTGTCTCACCTCCTCCTCCTCCTCCTCCTTCAGCCATCTCTCTCTCTCTCTCTTTCTTTGAGTCTAGAAGTGTTTTGCATGTGCATGTGGGTGTAAAAGAATGTAAATGAGCCACAAAAAGATGGCGACTTTTAACCAAATTTTATGATACTTTTGTTAATTTATAAATTAGTGTTATAAATAACAACAACTTCAAGAATATATGGCTATTAATATAGTATAAGAATCGTATTGAAGGGTTTGAATTTGAGACCTATTTCTAAAAAAATATTTAAAAAATATGATAATCAAACCTTTATTTTATTCTATCAATTATGCCTTTAATTATGAAGAAATATATTTTTATTTGAATTTTTAATTGTTAATGAAAATATTTTTAAAAACTATAAATGCATGACAATAGATAAATCAAATCATCGAAGTCCATATGAAATTTGATGTGCGAAGAAAATTATTTATTGTCTGGCATTTATTGAATTTCTCTTTTTTATTTTAATTCTTTTTGCTTTTGAAAGGATGAAAGAGAAGGATCATATGAGGTACCACTCATTCTAATTCTAAAATCTTTTCAAAGAATAGGTGATCAAGCTATCCCTCCTCCCACAAAAATAATAATGATAATACTATTTTTAACTTATCGAACCCTTATTGGAAGAAACATTAAGAGCATATTTAGATTGGCAGTTGGCTTCAATTGTTTGTCAATAACCATATAAAGGTATTCTAACAACCAATGTAAATAGAATCTAAGATGGTACTATAATCATGAATGATACTAATAGGCAAGACCTAAAGATGGCCATGAAAATCATATTCAATTTTCCCTATAGCGAGGAATTAGTGCAATGATTTATGTATTGGCCACAAAATAATTGCCTTTACCTTGAAACTCATTTGAAATGGTCTATTGCTCACAGTGCCGTGTTGACTGGCATGAAAATGGTAAATCCTACTACACTCTGGGGGATTTTGCAATAATAGTTTTAGCCATGGTTTCATGTTTTCTATGATGTCAGTGATGGTTGGGTCCATTCACAAACTCTCTGGATCACACACATATTGTATGGCAACAAATGTTCTATTTCTGTTTTGTGGCTTTAGTTATAGGATTGAGAATCATTAAAATATTAAACATCTTTGATTGAGGGTTTTCCAAGTGAGCTGTTTGACTCACACTCTTATACCCTAGCACTAGAATAGAGCAAGTTTGCAAAGAATACAAAGTTTGCAAGGACTATATTTCATACTAATTATGGAGAAGAAGAAGAAGGAAGGAAGGAAGGAAGGAGGACAAGAGGAGAGAGAGAAACGAAGGTAGAAGAACTCACCTCAATCAGCCGTCGACCAGTAGAATAGTCGATGTGGATCCTTGCGAGAGAAGAAGAAAGGCAAGGTGCCGAACGAGGGCGAAGCGTAGAAGGCGAGATCGATGTACTCTTGCCCTCTCTAGTCTGACTCGAGATCGATGGCGAGATTGTTAGTAAAAGTTTCCTCAAGCCGCTCCTCTTCGCCTCCTTCTTCAGCTTCATCAAGATCGCCTAATAAACCATAGAGAGAAACGTGGGCAGATAGAAGGAATGATCAATTGGGAAAAAAGAAAGTTATGTGGGCAAAAGGAAAGGGTTAATGACGGAATAATAATTCCATCATTAATTAGCGATGATAATATATGAAAGAACATGTAGTGTATCTTTTTACATATTTTAAAAGTTAAACATCCAACTAAGCATTTATGATTTAACTTTTAAAAGTGATTTGATATTTTGGTCTTTTCATTCCAACATGAAGCCTTCTCATCTCCGCTGTCTCTTGATTATAATAATATGTACAATAACTTTTTTTTACCTAATCCATTATTTTATTTCTTTATAAAATAAATATTGTACTGGTATTTCAAATATTAAAGAAGAAAATAACTCATAGTAACAGCATTGTTCATATAATATAATAAACTATTTTATCCCAAATTATATATAAACTTTGTATATTCATAAACATACATACATACAGACATACATACATACATACATACATGCATGCATATATATATATATATATATATATATATATATATATATAATGTTGCACAAGATATAGCTAACAAGTACTATGATGAGCATGACCATACCAAACACTACAAAAAATTCAAATTTTAACAACGCTAAAAATGACATTTTTCGACGCTTAAAAGCATTGAAAAATATCGTCTCGACGCTTTTTTGAGAGTCGGGACAGCGGGGGTGGAGACCGAAAATCTCGATGCTATTAAAAAGCATCGGGATGTGCCGACTCTTTAAAGCGTCGGCACAAGTAAGCGTCGGCAAGATGATATTGTCCCAACGCTTTTAAAAGGCATCGGGACAATTAAAATTTGCCGACGCTTAAAAGCGTCGGTACATTCTATTTTTTTTTAAAAAAATAAAATAATTATTGTAATGACGACGGCCAGGCAAGTGGCTCAACGAACCTCCCACACGATCATGGTGTCCTGATTGATCCCCTTCTTGCTGTCCTATGAGCGGAGCCTCTTTCCTTCATTCTCCCAGCTTAAAAGCCGATCATCCTCCAGATTAAACTCTTCTACCACCTCCACGCACAAACCACAGAAGTTTCCGTAAACCATGAAATCACCATGCCAAGTCTCCTTCACGACCTGAAACAAGCAAAATCACAAGCAGAAGGTGTGCACAAATTACTGTAAACCATGCCAAAAAACGGAAGTAAATAGAATAGATGACCTTTTCTTTGAGATCGATAGTTGCACGCAGGAGTCTGTCTGCGGTTTTAGGGTAGGGCAGGTAGAGGAGGTTGTGGACAGATGAGGCGGAGACGATGCCGTCCTTTTCCTCCACGAAAGCCGGCATCTCGTTAGGGAGCATTTTGGATGGATCTATCGATCAATGAGAAAAATAATTAAGAGATAAAACTGCTGTGGAGACCAGGCGCGAGATTTCAATCGGGGAAGACGAGACAGTCGGCTCGAGTTGAACCACTGCCATGCGGGAGTTTAGCTTGGTGTTGGATCGTATGTGGTGAGATCGTGAAACAGATGGAGAGAGAAATTCAAGACATTAATGATAATTAATCACCTAACATAAATTTAAGAACAAATAAAGAACAAACAAGAGGACTCATCGCGCTCTCCCCCTCTCTTCTCTGCTTTGCGTTGGAGGGAGTCGAAGGTGAACCGACCCATTTATTGCGGGGCCGCTTGGCAGGCGACGCTGGTGGCGACGGGCAGGATGAGCTGCTCCAGCCATCCGACGAGAGGCAGGACCCCATCCAAAATCAAATAAATTTGCAAAGACGTTTCCTGAAGAAGATCACAAAACAGGATGAATTTAACTCGCACTGTTGCCGCTGGGATCCATACTCGGTCGCGATCAATCTTCTGGTCTGGGCTTCCTCTTGGGCAGACCTGCACAGAAGTCTTCGCGCGAGAGGCATTTGGGGTGGCCCTCTGTGGAAGACCCTCCGACGCGGGGATCGGTGATCAACAGAAAATGGGGAGAGGGATCTCTCCATGGAGTCTCTCCAGGGGTGGCCGATCGGGAGCTCTAGGGGAGCGCCGACGAGCAGTGGGAGAGAGTGAGAGTGAGCCAGGGGCCGTGAGCGCATACCTGACAGAATCTGGGGGTATCGTATTTATAGGCAATCATCTGGATCTCATCTGGATCTTGAGCGCCTTCTGAAAGGTTCGAAAGTTGTTAGGATACGGAGATGAATCGAATCAGACCGTTGTAGGGCCGGTGGGATCCGTATCTTGTCTGTTAAGGGATCGACGGCTAGGAGAGCTCTTTGATGGCCTGAGATCTGGTAGGTGCGTAGGTCCCAGGTAGCTGTATTAGGTCCTAGACCACTCCTCAATGTGATCCTTTGCCTGGGATCCTGTTACGATGGGTATAGGCTCTCCAGAGTCAGGTTCCACGGAGGTGAGTATCGAATCATGGATCGCTCAGGAAGGTCGAGCTATGGAAGCCCGGAGAAAGCCGAGCTATGGGAAGCTCGGGGGAAGCCGAACCATGGGAGGCTCGGGGAAAACGAGCTACAGGAAGCTTGGGAGAGCCGAGCTATGGGAGCTCGGAGAGAGCCGAGCTATGGAAGCTCGGGGGAAGCCGAACCATGGGAGGCTCACGGAAAACGAGCTACAGGAAGCTCGGGAGAGCCGAGCTATGGGAGCCCGGAGAGAGCCGAGCTATGGAAGCTTGAGGCAAGCTGAACCATGGGAGGCTTAGGGAAAATGAGCTACAGGAAGCTCGGAAGAGCCGAGCTATTGGAGGCTCGGGGAAAACGAGCTATAGGAAGCTCAGGAGAGCCGAGCTATGGAAGCTCGGGAGAAGCTGAACCATGGGAGGCTCGGGAAAAATGAGCTACAGGAAGCTCGGGGGTCGCATGACCCGATGGACCACATTAGCTTAGCTTATTCCTCGGGGACATATCATAGCGGGCGGAGGGATGGAGCCAGTCTTAGCCCTCTTGCACGATTATCAATGCAACGATGATTCTATCCCCCAACACATGCCCCCCACTCCCTAGTTTGAAGCATAGGTTCAGGCGTAGGGAGTATAGGCCTAGGTGACGTGATCTGCATTTGGGGATGCGTATTTGATTGCCTGTGCAATGATGCCCTAATTAATGCCGTGGGGCCATCTTGCCTTTCCGAGGCGGATCTGTCATTCCTTAGGGGTGAAGGTAACGGCTGGGGAGTACCACATAAAAAATTCCGACTTTCACGGTGCCCGTAGTGACAGTTCTGGATGTCTAGGTCTCATCCTCACCCTGAGGTGGTTTCGATTGAAAAAATGGAGTCATGGCGGCGCTATCTTTATTTGTAGAGCCCCTTTCGTTCTTCTTTGAAGAACTTCGTCTTCTTGCTTTCGCTGCGATTCTGCCCATCGTCTCTTGCGATCGAAGGCATGGTGAGTCCAAGCGACCAGGCTTCGAAGGTGACCCTGGCTGATCTGGAACAGATGCGCTGCTTGTACAAGATCCCCCAGGACGTCGTCTTGTTGGTCCCGATGGCTGAGGATAGAGTGACATCCGGTTTAGAGGATGGAATGTTCTGCTACGAAGAAAGCTTGAGGGCAGGCCTCCGGTTCCCCTTCATCCGTTGGTGCGGGAGGTGATGAAGTTCTACAACATATGTTTCACCATGGTGGCCCCCAACAGTTGGCGCAACCTCATCGAGTTTATCTCGTTGTGCAAGCGCCTCGGGGTGACTGCGACCCTCTCACTATTCAGGGTGTGCTTCAATCTGGTCTCCAGAAGGGCCTCAGAATGGCCTTACATCGGTCCCCGAAGATCTTTCAAGATGATATCGGACAACCCATCATCGATAAAGGAGTGGAAGTCACGGTTCCTCATGGTCAGGGGGAACATTGGTTTGGATTTCCCTCGGGTATGGGGGCAGTACGTGAAGGATCCGGAAGCGCACTCGGAATTAACCGATTCAGAGAAGAGGGATTTGGTTTGCTGTGCAGCAGTCAGGCGCTCCCAGCCAGCATTCTCTTATCGAAGGACGCTCTTTTTGCGGCCGGATTAAGCCCCATCGATCCTCGCTGTGAGTATTACCCCGTAGATGATAATTTAGTGTGGCTTCATCTTTGATTTCTGTATGAACTAACAGGCGAATCGTATTGCTCCTACAGCCAAAAAGTCAGCGTTTGCAGACCAGATGAGGGAGGAGCTGGGAAAGCACCGCAGGAAATCCGGCTCCAGTAGCAAGCATCGGTCTGAGAAGAGGTTTCGCCCCTCTGGCTCCCACTCCAGGGGGATCAAGAGAGACGGTGATAGTCGGCGCTCCTCATCGCCGCAGGCCAAAGCTGCCGGAGTTCTGGCAGCACTTGATCTTTCGGCGGCGGAGGAGGGTCTGTCCAGGCGTGAAGATCGGGAAGTCGCAAGGGTTTCGGAGGAGGCTACTGAGGTTTCCTCCCCCCCCCCCCGGTCGTCGTTTTGTCTGATGATGGCGAAGGGGAAACGCCGGTTGGCTTGGGGGCTCCCGCAGACGAGGCGGCTCGGTCTCCCTCATTGGAGGCCAGTGGCTCGGCGAGGTCACAGGAGGAGGTGGGGGTGACCTCCACTTCCATCGAGGTAGGGGAAGAGGTTGCGACTGCTAAGGTTCGGCCTGGGTCATCGGTAGGAGAACCAGCGGGAGACGAGGAGATGGCCGAACCTACCGAACCAACGACCGAAGTTTGCAGGGGGCTTTCAGATGAAGGGCCTTCCGCCGAGGAACAGGGGGCTCCGGGGGGAGCAGAAGTTCCTGAAGGGCCTGTCGTGGACAGGGAAATCTTGAGGAGATGGAAGCAGAAGGAGAAGAAGAGGAAGAAGAAGAAGGGGTGCTTCGGCCGGGGCTCTCCTTGTTGGAGCTGAAACGTCCGAGGCTTATCAAGCGAGGGCCCTGGCGGCGGAAGCTGGGCTGTCAAGAAGTTCATGGGTCGTGGGAGTTCTGGATGGCTCCCTGGGAGCAGACTTTCACTCGCGCGACCCGAAAGTAAGCGCCAGGTTCTCCGCTCTGATGCGGTCCATATTTCAAGGAGAGGAGAGTTCTTCAATTGGAGGGGGTCTCCCGGAAGACCTTGTCGAGGTGGCCTTCTGTCATGCTGGGGTGCCAAATGAGGCTTTCCTTCTCCCCAAGATTGATGACCTTGCTCTTACAAGGATCGCCACAGATTACGCGTCTCGGGTAAGTTATCGCATCGAAGTCGGATCTTTGGTTAGTTGGTTCGATTGTCTTTTATGTGTGTCATCCTTTTTTTCGCAGAGCGCCCTGATCATGAGGGCATTGAAATGGCGCTTGCATCTGGCAGTTGAAGCTTGGGCCCGGGCCCACTATGAGGCCGATCTCTTCAAGGAGAGGGCAGAGTCGACTGACAAACTCTCTCGAGCCCTAGTGACCCTTCAAAGGGAGCTTGGGGAAGCTTGCAGAATTCTTGCAGTTGAGAGGGAGAGGGCCCCTCGACTCGCTGCACAAGTTGGTGAGCTCCAGCGGGAGCTTGGGGAGACCAATAGGACTCTCGCAGTTGAGAGGGAAAGAGCCTCTCAACTCACCGTGCAAGTTGGCGAGCTCCAAGGCTTCCGCGAGCAATCCGAGAAGGCTAGTCTAGAGCTTGCTCAGGCTAGGGCGGAGCATGAAGGTAAAGTTAAATCCATGCAGCTATTCTTTGATAAGAGATGGGACCAGCTGAAAGCTAGCCACGCTGAAGATAAGACCAGCTGGAGCAAAAAGTTCAAGGAGGAAGAGCACAAATGCCGGTGGCAGCAGGACCACCTCACCCTCCTAAGCAAGGAGCTTGCTGATACACAGGATCGGCTAAAGTGGTCGGATGAACGTGCTGCCCGACTATCTGATGAGGTCGACTTTGCTCGTCAGGAAGTTGGAGATACCCAGGCCTGGGTGGACGAACTGAAAGAGAGCCTTCACCAGAGCTAGTCGGCTAGGTCCAGGGCTCTCAACAGGGTTCACGTGCTGGAGAGCGAGTTAGCCCGACGGGAGGAGCAGGTATGGCTCTATCGGATCCATTCATTTTGACCTTTCGATTTTCACTTTACTCGGCCTTTTCGCCTGCAGACGCATAAGATGAGGCAGGAATTTCAGGGATGGTTGGCGGCGTTCGGAGAGGAGGCGGCCTTGAGGTACCGAAGGATCTCCGAACTGGAGAAGCAATTAGCTGAGGCAAATGTGCGGGCCTCTTCGGCAGTGGAGGAGTACAAGAAATCCACCAAATTCACCGACGAACGTAGGACAGCCTGTGCTGATGCATTTTAGCTGGGCGAAGATGAGGCGAGGGCCAAGGTTGCCCAGGCTTACCCTGACCTGGACCTGTCGTGTCTAGACACTGAACATTATGAAGCATACACCCCGGGGGTCGAGGAGGATGAATATTGAGAAATATCTGATGTTGACCTTGATGCTATTCTGGGAGTTGATGCGACTGCCGACTTATCCCGTCATGGCACCTTTGAGAAGGGAGAGCCAAGCAATGCCCCTGTTGATGCGGCCGCAGGAGACGCTGGGATTGATCCCAAGTCCTGACCCCTTGGGGGGCCATATGTGTTTTTTCCTTTCTTTCGTTTTGTAGTTTGATCGGAAATCAATAAATGGATCGGCCATTTTTCATTTGTTAGTTTTCCCTGGATGGTTTCTTGTCTCAAGTTTTGGTGGGATATCCTGGTAAAGGCCAAGGCGTGGGGGTTGTCTCGACGAAAAGGTCGGACGTCAACGTAGCCTTGTATGAGATGATTTAACTTGGCTTAGGCCGAATGACATGGTGGTTTGACCAAATTCGAAGAGCGAGATAGCCTTTTCGGGGCTAAGGGACAAAGTAGCTCGGCTGGAGCCGAAGGACAAAGTAGCTCGACTGGAGTCGAAAGACAAAGTAGATCGGCTGGAGCCGAAGGACAAAGTAGTTCGGCTGGAGCCGAAGGACAAAGTAGTTCGGCTGGAGCCGAAGGACAGAGTAGCTCGGTTGGAGCCGAAGGATAGAGTAGATCGGCTGGAGCCGAAGGACAAAGTAGTTCGGCTGGAGCCGAAGGACAAAGTAGCTCGGCTGGGAGCAGATACTTCGATTGGTTTTTGAAGTATAGGAATAGCTTCGGCCCCACAAGGGGGGGTTAGGTGATGCCTAGGCCTTACATGCAACCAGACTGGGGGTTCATTACCGAGGAACGCACTGCATCCGCACCCCTTGATTGCCTTGTCGGTGTCCCATCTTTTCTCAGGCAAGTCAATTTTTGTTTTGCCAAAATGGATGATACGGTTTTGACACCAGTAAAAAGCTGTTCTAGAGCCTTCTGGGAGGCCTTTATTGTGTTGGTCTTTTCCCACGCGGGTTGCTTCGACGTGTGATGCAAGCGTTTGCCCGCCATTGGAGGATGTCGTTTTCGTAGGATGATCCCCTGGATCTGTCAGTTTCCGTAGGATCGGCGGGCAATTTTCTGCGTTCAACAACCATGATCCAGGATCAAAGGAAATCTTTGCGTGTGTCATGGTTCAGGCGATGGGCTTGGCGTGCAATGGGGCGCTGCTTTCATCCTGGGAGGCCACGTGGTGGCATGGGTTAGGTGTTTTGAATCTCGGGGCTTCCTGTTTTGATAGCTGCTCCCGGTTTGTTTCTGCCTATAAAAAGGGGGAAAGAGGGGTCATGTTAGGCCATCTCCAAAGTTTCCTTCCCTATTAGAGTTTTCACAATGCCCATCTCTCTGGTATTTCAAGTGGGAGGATCGAGCTTTCCTTTCATAAGCCTTTTTCCCCCGGATAGTTGGGGTGATGAAGGAGCCGTTGGAGAGTGGCTTGCCCTTAGGGGATGAGCCCCGGAGATCATATGGAGAGCGCACAGGAAGGCCGCAGAGATCACACAGAGAGCGCACATATGCGCTTCCTGTGTGTCCTTTGTGGTTCCCCCTTGGGGACGTATGATAGGAAGTGTACGCGGGCTCCCCATGACTCGCATGAACTTCTCCTCCTCCCCTGGTTTGGATTTCTGGGCTTGCTCGCCTGGGGAATCTTTCGCCACATGGGGAGGGGGTGATGGTGTGTCGCCCGCAGGTACCTTGCCTTTGAGTTTGGGCAAGGTGGAGCGGTACACACTCGGTTTGGGAGAGCGCTCTGGCGCCAGGGTCTGCAAGCTTCCTATCTACTCGTCGGGGGGCCTCTCGGTTGGGTGGTTTGGGGTAATATCCAGTCCACCCTTTCTGATTATTCTGATATCCCGGTTGGGTCATCGAGATATCATTATTTACCGAAGCTGGTCGCAATGGTTGGTCCATATCGTCCGCCCATTATCGGCTCGAGCTGACCGTTTGTGGTTTGTCTGATTTGTCGATCCGGACGCCGAAGCATCACAGTTGCCCAGATCTGCTTTGGAGCAGTTTGCCCGAGTTTTGTACTTGTCTTTATTTTATGCATTTCAATGCTCTTGTAATGCCTCTCAGGTGGTTGTAATCGGTCTCGGTGGCAATGAAATAAAGAAAGTTTTGTTCTATTTCTCAATTCATGTTTCTTTTATGCCAAGTTGTTGTTGTTGGCCATGGGGCATAAGGACATCTCGTTCGTTTCTAGACGAGGATCCCATGCTATCCGAACTAGTCGGGGCTTGTAAGTCACCCAAATCTGGGTGGAAATTTGGAGATTATTCGCCAGTAAAACATATCCCTTGACTCTAGTCGAAACTTGGAGATTCATGATTCGATCTCATTGGAGTTCGGATATTTGCGGCCCGGCCCTACTGAGGTTCGGAAAACAATTGCTTGGCCCTGCCAAGGTTCGGAGGTTTTGTTGCTCAGCCCTGCCGAGGTTCGGAGATTAGTTGCTTGGCCCTGCCAAGGTTCGAAGATTTAGAGCTTGGAGGGATGACTTAGTCGTCACCATGAGTCATGACACTAGGTCCCTGCGAGGTTCGGTGAGGAGCGTCAAGGCAGAACGGGCGGTGCATGGTCACGCCCTCTATTTATGATTTGACCACTCCTGAGGGAACGAATTATTGTCAGGTGTTGACGCTCTTTCTCCTTTACGCTTTTCAAAGGGCGGCTAGTTAAAAAGAGCCTGGGGAAGTGTCGAGGGCATTTATTGCAAGGGGCCGGCAGATCGGAAAGTACATCGTTTCTAGGGAAGGAGGGGGGTTTTCGAACAGTCCATTGACATTTACCAATCTTGCTTGGGATGGGGTGTGGCCCTTCGGATTCTGTAGGTGCCAGTTAAAGCGGCGACACGCGGCAAATTTTCACGGGTCAGCATTTATAGCCCGACTGATCGAGATACTCGCCTGAAGAGTATAAATATGGGCGAGTGGGGTGCTGGTGCTTGCCATCCCTTCGGTTCAATTTTTAAACAACTTCCAACATGGCTTTCCAAGGTGGAGAGCAGTCACCTGACGGATTAGGCATGGTGATCAATGGCTCGAGGCGTTCAGAAGGGAGTCATCCTACCATTACGGTTGATGCCTAGGCCTTGGCGTCGGCCTTCGCAAGCCATGAACGGCTTGAGAAGGTTGCCGAGGAGTATCTTGCTGTCTCTACGAGGGAGATGGAAGCCCTTCGCCGGGTGGTGGACCGGCAGAGGGAGGAGATAGCGTCCCTCCATCGACGTGTCGCCGAGCTGTCCCGGCGCTTGGAGGACTTGTCAACTCCCAGAGAAGATAGTGAGCCTTAGTGAGGGCTCCTTTTACTTCTTTTTTCTTTTTTACCATTGTTGTTTTTCTTCTCTTTTCAATCAATGAATATAAAGATTTTGCATATGGTGCATTTTATTGATTCCAAAGCGTTTGCCCATGTTGATTGGGACTTATCAGCCGTCCGAGTTTGAGATAAGTTTTAGGAGACCACGATCGGGTTTAGTTAGGGCACGTAAGCCATCCGAATTCGAACATAGTTTAGAAGGATGTTTAGGTTAGCCGGGGCTTGTCAGCTGCCCGAATCCGAACCAAGTTTTCTTGGGGGTCACTGGTCTCTGTTCGGACCAGTGGCGGACCTAGGTGGTCCTTAGAAGGAGAACCTTTACTTCTTCCAGAGTATCAGGAGGTTTTTATTTTGGGGCATTCGAGAGGTTGCTCGGCTTCAAATGATGCCTTGGCGTGTCGCTAAAGCGTGAAGGCTTTGCTCATTTGGTCGAGGATTCGAGCGTCGGGCGCGACCACGGTGCAGGAATATCGCTCGGTTTGGCCCGAGAAATCCAATAGTTAAGGTCGTTCTTCGGCTTCGGCCGAAATTTCTAGTAGCAGAATATACCCCTTGAGTTTGGCCAAGGTTCACGCACTCCGGTTTTGGCCGGGGCTTCAGAGATTGTGTCCCTGTCTAGGTTCAGGGATTTTGTTGCTCGGCCCAGCCGAGGTTCGGAGATTTTGTTGCTCGGCCCAGCCGAGGTTTGGAAATTTTGTTGCTCGGCCCAGCCGAGGTTCGGAGATTTCCTGTTCAAATAGGTAACTCGATCGTGCCGAGAATTGGTGAGCAGCACCTGTTTCTTTTTGCAATTTTCAGCGACATAATGTATGATGATTCATGTTGTAAATTACGAAAACATGTGCCGATAAAAAGGTATAATAAGGTATAATGAGGTGAGCCTATAAAGGACATACCCTATTGATAATACTTTTGGAGATTGTCCAAGTTCCACGTTCGGGGGATGGACTTTCTGCTTAAATCTTGCAGCTTGTAGGTCCCCGGTCCAATGATCTCCGCTACTTGGTAGGGGCCTTCCCAATTTGGTGCCAGTTTTCCTTGCTCCAGCGGTTTGGAGACAGATGCTTTCCAGAGAACAAGGTCGCCGGGTAGGAAAGCTTTTCCTTTGACTCTAGAGGCATGGTAGTGGGCCACCCTTTGCTGATAGGCAGCCACTCTGATCCGAGCTTTCTCTCTAACCTCCTCTATCAGGTCGAGGTTGGTACGGAGCTGTTTGTCGCTGGCTTCCTCCAAGTAGCTTTCCACCCGCAGCGAAGGGAAGCCTATATTTACAGGGATAATAGCCTCTGTACCGAAGGCCATCCGGAATGGGGTTTGCCTGTGGGCACTCTTGGGGTGGTGCGGTAGGCCCATAGGACGTGGTGCAACTCGTCTGCCCACCTTCCTTGGGCTCTGGAGAGACGAGCTTTGATCCCTTGAAGCAGAGTCCTGTTGGTCACTTCAGCTGCTCCGTTGGCTTACAGATGCCCGACCGAGGTGAGGTGGTGATGGATTCCGTGTTCTTCGCAGAACTGGCGGAACTTAGGGTTATCGAATTGCCTACCATTATCAGTGATTATAGTGTGCGAAAGGCCGAAACGGCAGATGATGGACCTCCATACAAAATCTCTGGCCCGTGCCTCGGTTATTTGTGCAACTGCCTCCGCCTCGACCCATTTAGTGAAGTAGTCAATGGCGACAAATAGAAATTTTCACTGCCCTATGGCAAGCGGAAACGGGCCGAGGATGTCCATCCCCTACTTGGCAAAGGGCCAAGCGGAGGATATAGGAACCAGGCTGGCGGAGGGGAGTCTTTGAATGCTTGAGTGCCTCTGGCATGGGTCGCAAGCTCGGACAAGGTCATCTGCATCCTTCTGCAAGGTCGGCCAATAGTAGCCTTGTTGTAGCACCTTATGACATAGGGACCGGCTTCCCAGATGGTTGCCGCAAATCCCCTCATGCACTTCATGGAGAGCATAATCTGCTTCAGATGGGTGGAGACATTTGAGCAGTGGCATGGAGAAGGATCGTTTGTAGAGTTGATCATCGATCAGTACATAATGGGTGGCCTGTAGCTTTAGCTTTCTAGCTTCTCTCCGGTCGGGTGGAAGCGACCCTTCTTTAAGGTACTTCAGAATGTGATCGAACCATGATGGTTCGGCCTCAACTTGCATTATTTGGTCGGCTTCCACAATACTGGGTTTCTCCAAGGTCTCCAGGTGGAATTTTTGCTCGGCATCCATTGACTCCACGATCGCCAATCGAGACAGCAGGTCGGCACGGGCATTCTCAGATCTAGGAATCTGAATAATCTCAAACTCGGAAAAATGGGAGAGTAGGCTCCACACCTCTTGAAGATATCGGATCATGTTTGGTTCCCGAGCCTCAAACTCCCCTCGCACATGACCTACCACTAGCTAGGAGTCGGTGAAGGCATTAAGTTTCTCCACCTTTAGGTTGCGGGCGATTCGGAGACCGGCCAGCATGGCTTCATACTCAGCTTTGTTGTTGGAGGCCGGAAAGGAGAAACAGACACCATATTCAAAAGTCGCCCCTTCAGACTGGTGAGAACCAGGCCCGCTCCGGAGCGATGAGCGTTAGATGACCCGTCGACATGGAGGAGCCACCAGGCACCAGATTTTGGTTCTTCGGGGGAGTCAGGGGTGGAGCCATCCTCTGGGATTGTACACTCTAGGAGGAAATCGGTAGGAACATGGAGGTGTATGTGGACGACATGCTGGTCAAGAGCAAAGAAGCATCACAACACGTCGAGGACCTCTCGGAGAGCTTTGCAACACTCCGCAAGTATAGGATGAAGCTCAATCCGACCAAATGCGCCTTCGGCGTTAACTCTGGGAAGTTCTTCGGCTTCATGGTCTCCCGGCAAGCTCCTTGAATACTTTGTTAACCAGCCTTTGGTAGGTGGCTCCTGCATTTTAAGACCAAAAGGCATGACACGGTAACAGTAAGTACCTCGGTCAGTTATGAAGGTGGTCTTTTCTTCATCTTTGGGGGCCATCCAAATCTGATTATAGCCGGAGTAAGCGTCCATGAATGTCAGCATTTGATGACCCGAGGTGGCGTCCACAAGCTGGTCGATCCGGCGAAGAGGGAAGCTATCCTTCGGGCAGACTTTCTTGAGGTCGGTGAAGTCAATGCAAATCAACCACTTGCCGTTCGACTTCTTCACCATGACGACGTTCGATAGCCAGCTCGGGTAATTTACCTCCCAGACGAAGTTCGCCTTGATGAGTTTATCAACTTCTTCTTCAACAGCCTTCTGCCGCTCCAGGGTAAAGCTCCTCTTCTTCTGCTTGACGGGCCGGTACATCTCGTCCACGTTGAGATGGTAGACGAGAACCTTGTGGCTGATCCCCGGCATGTCAGAGGCAGACCAAGCGAAGACGTCAGCATTGCTTCGGAGAAATTTGATCAATCTGCACCGAGGTTCGCCCTTTAGCAGTGACCCGATCTTTATGGTTCGGTCAGGACAAGCCTCATCCAACGACACTTCCTCCAGCTCCTCGGCTGGTTCTCCTCGCTGTTCGGCGAAAT
The DNA here is from genome assembly GCA_900491605.1 of Calamus simplicifolius. Lineage (NCBI taxonomy): Eukaryota > Viridiplantae > Streptophyta > Magnoliopsida > Arecales > Arecaceae > Calamus > Calamus simplicifolius. The sequence goes on along the minus strand of UESW01004620.1, from coordinate 378,208 downwards.
CCTCCCGAGCGTCCAGCCCGTCAACCTTCGGCATTCTGGACTGAAGGCTGGTAACGAAGCACTGTCGAGCCATGGTTTGACTTCCTTGAACAACTTCAACTCCCTGTCCGGTGGGGAATTTCATGGACAAGTATGGGATGGAGACAACTACCTTGAGGGACATCAGGCCGGGTTTGCTGAATATTGCATTTTATGGGGACCTGAGTTTGGTTACTAGGAAGTCCGTGTGAATAGTGGCCACAAGGGGCCAGGCTCCTGCGCAAACCGTCAGGGTGACGACCCCTTCGGGGATGATGACATCGCCTATGAATCCCATTAGGGAGGAATCCATAGCTCGAAGGTTTTCTGTGAGCAGTCTCATCTTGGCAAACACATCGAGGTACAAAACATTCACCGAACTTTCACTGTCAACAAGGATCCGGATTACATCAAAGTTATTTAAATTAAGGGATATAACTAGTGCATCATCATGGGGGAACTGTATCCCTCAGAGATCGTCGTCGGAAAAGGAGAGCTCGCCCGTTCATTCTTTCTTTGGCGCCGATCCTTCATCATCATTTCTGGAGCTCGAGCTGCCGGCCTCTTAAATCACGTTGATGTGGCCGATCACGAGCGGATTTGGTGGAGGAGAAGGTTGTTGAAGTTTGGGCTGGAGGTCCCCCCCTTGTCCTGGCTCGGGAGCCCTCCTGAATTGGTTCAGTCGGTCCCGTTGGATCAGCCTCTCAATTTCATTTTTTAGCTGCCAGCATTCCTCAGTGTCATGGCCGTGCTCCCGGTGGTAGCGACAGTATTTGGTAGGGTCCCTCCGGGTCGGGTTCCCTCGAAGAGGAGCTGGCCGGGGAAGCTGGCATTCTATCTCCATGAGGATCTGCGCCCGGGGCACAGTTAGCGGAGTGTAGCGGTCAAATCGCCTGGGCGGGCTCCGGGAGCGATTCCTCGGCGACGGTGGGGGAGCTCTTTGGCAACGAGGTGGACTCGACCGACGGGCAGGTCGGTGCCTGTCGGGACCTTTGGGCTCTTTCTTCTTTGCCAGCTCGGCGCGGGCAACTCTCCGCGACTCTTCGACCCTGGCATATTTGTCTGCCAGAGCCATCATATTAGAGAGGTTTGGGGGGTAGCTGACTTCCATCGCCAAGTAGAAGTCACTCTCCTTCGAAACTCCCCCTGCCAAGGTGGATATAGCCACCTCATGATTAAGGTGGTCCACCTCCAGCATGGCCTTGTTGAAATGGCCAAGATAGTTTCTCAAGGACTCCCCTCTCTCTGCTTAACTTCGGAGAGGGAGTTGGATCTCCTTCGGTGACGGCGGCTGCTGATGAACTGGCCAATAAAAAGGCGGCTCAGCTCGTCGAATGAATCAATGGAACCCGGTTTCAAGGCATTTAACCAGGTTAGGGTAGATCCTCTGAGGGTGAAGGGGAAGGCGCGGCAGAGGATCGCGTCGGATGCTCCGTGGAACATCATTATTGACCGAAAGCTGCTGAGATGGTCATCCCGGTCAGAAGAGCCGTGGTAGGGCTCGACGGCTGGCAATTTGACATGGGAGGGAATCACCTCCTCCATGATCCCTTTGGAGAAAGGGACGCCCTGCTCCGCCTTGGGCTAAGGCGGATGGGCATGCTTGGTGGCGTCCAGCTCCTGATGCATTTCTCGGATCTGTCGACGGATCTCCTCTTCAGCAGTAAGAGGAGAAGCTGGGCGGGGAGAGCGCAGGGACAACGTTGAATCATGGTGGGAGGACACCGGAGAAAGGGTCCGAGCTCGTCGAGATCTGGGAGGTCCCAGTCATAGCCACCTCGCGGGATCGGTTTGTCCCCTTTGGGTCGGTGTGGGGGGTCCATGGCTTCATGTGGAAAGAGGAGGAGGTCGCCGGAGAGAAAGGAGCTGCGGCCTCCCTCTGAAGGTGCAGAGCAGGAGGAGCTGCGAAACACTCTTGAACTAGATGGATCAGGGCCTAGACCTACGGGACCAGCGTGGCGAACTGGTCCTGGGTCACTGGGATGGCTGGTGGTGACGGGGTCTCAACCGGCGGGTGCTGGGGCGCCATGTTGCCCATCGAATCAGGTCTTCGAGTGACGACCTGGTCTTGGGCTTCAGAGGTTGCTCTTCTCTGATTAGCCATTGGAGAGGTTCTACTCTAGATCGAGATCCTTATCTCCTTTCTTCAAGTTTTAACGGGACTTGAGGCCCTTCCTCTAGCACCAATCTGTTACCGCCGGGATCCATCCTCCGACTCGGGCATGGTCGATCTCCTGGTCTGGGCTTCCTCCTGGACGGACCTGCACAGAAGTCCTCGCGTGAGAGGCGTTGGGGGTGGCCCTCCGTGGAAGACCCTCCGACGCTCAAGTCAGTGGGGGATCGATCATCAACAGAAAATGGGGAGAGGGATCTCTCCGGGGAGTCTCTCCAGGGGTGGCCGATCGGGAGCTCTAGAGGAGCGCTGACGAGCAGTGGGGGAGAGTGAGAGAGTGAGAGTGAGCCAGGGGCCATGAGTGCATACCTGAGAGAATCTGGGGGTATCGTATTTATAGGCAATCATCTGGATCTTGAGTGCCTTTTGGAAGGTTCGAAAGTTGTTAGGATACGGAGATGAATCGAATCAGACCGTTGTGGGGCCGGTGGGATCCGTATTTTATCCGTTAAGGGATCGACAGCTAGGAGAGCTCCTTGATGGCCTGAGATCTGGTAGGTGCGTAGGTCCCAGGTAGCTGTATTAGGTCCTAGACCACTCCTCAATGTGATCCTTTGCCTGGGATCCTGTTACGATGGGTATAGGCTCTCCCGAGTCAGGTTCCACGGAGGTGAGTATCGAATCATGGATCGCTCAGGAAGGTCGAGCTATGGAAGCCCGGAGAAAACCGAGCTATGGGAAGCTCGGGGGAAGCCGAACTATGGGAGGCTTGGGAAAAACGAGCTACAGGAAGCTCGGGGAGGCCAAGCTATGGGAGCCCAGAGAGAGCCGAGCTATGGAAGCTCGGGGGAAGCCGAACCATGGGAGGCTCAAGGAAAACGAGCTACAGGAAGCTCGGGAGAGCCAAGCTATGGGAGCCCGGAGAGAGCCGAGCTATGGAAGCTCGGGGAAGCCAAACCATGGGAGGCTCGGGAAAAACGAGCTACAGGAAGCTCGGGAGAGCCGAGCTATGGGAGCCCGGAGAGAGCCGAGCTATGGAAGCTCGGGGGAAGCCGAATCATGGGAGGCTCGGGGAAAATGAGCTACAGGAAGCTCGGGAGAGCCGAGCTATGGGAGGCTCAGGGAAAATGAGCTACAGGAAGCTTGGGAGAGCCGATCTACGGAAGCTCGGGAGAAGCCGAACCATGGGAGGCTCTGGGAAAACGAGCTACAGGAAGCTCGGGGGTCGCATGACCCGACAGACCACATTAGCTTAGCTTATTCCTCGGGGACATATCGTAGCGGGCGGAGGGATGGGGCCGGTCTTAGCCTCCTTGCATGATTATCAATGCAACGACGATTCTACCCCCCAACACGCACCAAAACATGAAAAGAAAAAAAGATGAGCTCCTCCGTTGTTGGGATCTTAGCTGGCGCAGAGATCGGCTGTGAAGACGGCATCCTCGGAGGCCCCAAGAGGCCGTGGCCCTGAGCGGTCTGTTCATGTAACCTCATCTGCAACACCTGTCCTGCGGCTTCGTAGAGAGAAGGCTCCGATGATGAAGGGGGCAGTGGGTCGCCGGCAGCTTTTTAGCCTTCTCTTTTGCCTTCCACTTCTGTTTGGAGCTTGAAAGTTGGAATAATAAATTTATTTGATTCTCTTCCTAAATTTTTTTGGCGCTATTTCGTGAAAATTGAAAGAGAATGGCGGGTGGAAAAAAAAATATGCCGACACTTTAAAGCGTCGGCATCTGAAAAATAAAAAATAAAAAATAAAAAAATACGATGTCGACGCTTTTAAGCGTCGGATCCAAAAAAACATGTCGATGCTTTTGAAAAGCGTCGGCAGCTTGCGAAAATTTTCCACACTTACCCCTAGCGTCGGAAAAAAAGAGTTGTTAAAATGATATTTTGTTGTAGTGAAACTTTGTAGGATCAAGGTTTCTATATTATTACCCAAATAATTCTAGTATATTTCTCTATTATCGAGTTATATTCCTAATATATTTTTTTATAGGATTTAATGCCCAAATTAGGGTTCGAGTCGTAGTCTACATATTCTTCTAGTTCATGGTGAAAATAAGCTCTTGAGATAGTAATACAAATTTATTTTATAAAAACTTCCTTCATCAATAAAGGGTTCTTCCATCTAAATTGCTTCTATTTTGCTTGTTTGATCTATGAGTTCAATTTCGATCAATCGGCTACCTTTCACTCTTCAAGCTGCATCAGACATATACAAATTTGTAACAAAAATATATAAATTATGGCAAGATCAAAATAAATGATCAAAAAATAATCACATTTCTAAAATATATAAGTTATGAGAAGATAGAAATAAACAATCAAACAATAATTATTATATATAAAATAAAATTCTAGACAAAGAAGAGCCTCAAAAACAATTAAAATGGAAACTATCATGTTAGTGAACTTTATTCCAGAGCGAGGTCAATGTAAACAAGGAGCTAGCTCTTGCTTTAACAATTTACACAACTTAGCAGTGGGTAATGAGGACAAGATGATTAGAGCTAGCGAGTGCCATCATATTTTTATTTCTCGACATTGAAAGTCTATATCCACCAATGAAAGAAAGATATTCATTGATTCGAGAAAGGAAGTTCAAATGTTTTACTGAGATAAGGTTTAGGCTAAGTTTATATTACAAACATATCATAGTCAAAGCAAATTCAAATGTTGCACCAGGACCAGTTTCAGGCTAAATTTATATTACATAAACAAAAAGGATAAGCCTTCGACTTTTGAACAGGCCAACATATAAGCCTTCATCTCTCTATCGCCATATCCTTTCTTGATTTATTTTTAAACCTGCAATGCCATAACAGAAAAATATGACATATTAAGCAACATTCATCTCAAAAATGTATATTGAGAAACATTTAGAAATAATGTATTCTCTAACGCAAAATACTGCAATGCAATTAGAATACTTTCATTAAAGAAACTATAAATTATCTTTTAAAAAGTCTATAAAAAGTATTTTTTTTCTTTTTCATCTTTTGAAAATGATCATAGATGGAACCCTTCTTTATTCCATTTCTCAAGAAAGAAGGAATGGAAAGAAGGAAAAAACTCTTCTAAAAAAGTTCATCATTTCAGTCTAAGAGTACTCTTTGGTTCTTGTTTTTTTTTTTTTTCATGCAAGAAGATGCCTACAGTCATCAGGGCATTCAGTCAATGAGTAATAATATTGTCTAGCCATTAAAAATATTAAGTACATTCAAAAATCTATGGACTATAATTTCTATTGAAATAGAACATCATGGTTAATAGTGGAAATAGAACATCATGATGAATATATATAATATTATGAGTATTGACATGAACCATTTTTCTCTGTCGTTTGATATGTGTCACTATATACTAATAAAAAGCTCTCAATCTAAGAAATTCTAACTATTTCAGATAGTTTGAAAGATTGTTTCTGTAGCATGCCTATCCAAAGCATATAATTAACTGCCAACCACTTTCTACACAATAGCCCAGGCCACTTCTAATTTGTTTAAGTTTCGCTATGAAGTATCCATCTAGACATGCGAATGATGAGTTTCATTTATATAATTAACTATATTAATCAGTTGAGAGTCTAACAATTTAAAGTTTTTCTATGAAGTACACATCTAGACATCCAAGCAAGGAATGCAAATTAACAACTAATAATCCAGTCAAAAGTTTGAACAAGTTTATTGAAATGCAAATCAATTGCATACTGCTATGCCTTATATGAGTTTTCAAAAACACTAAACTTTACATTAAAAGCAAACCTTATTCCTAAAAATAATAAATAAATAAATAAAATGAATGCTACAGAAATTATCTTAATTAGTGCTAATGTGGTCTTGCTACGGGGATTCTTCAATTTATTTTGAGTATTCATGTCACCATTCATCTCTCTCTCTCTCTCTCTCTTAGATCTCTCTCTCTCTCTCTCTCTCTTTCTCTCATGCATGTACGCGAACTCTCTCAAACATTCAAATTAAACTTTCTAACTTTTTAGAATTTAGTCAGTAGTTACTTTTATATGTAATATAATTTATTTGTGTACATAACATAATATATATTTGCCAAGAATTAATATCTCTTCAATTTAAAATTTTAATTTTTGTTAACATTATTGTATTTATATTTTGTTTCTCCGCATAAAAATTGAAGGGAGAAAACCTCCGAGGGTTCCTTCAAACTTCTTCTGGGGGCGCAACGCAGAGACACTTGTTGGCCTCGGAAGAACTTGGCTCCCCAGGTGGAGCTTTAGGTGGCTCGCTTGCCTCCCCTTCAGTCTGATTAACGTTAACCCTTGTTACAGCGGCCTCTTTTTTTATTCAAATTTTGTTCTCAGACATATAATAGGAACTCAACCAATTTTCTACTTATGAGATGAGAAATTCATCTAAAAGATGGAATGATCATCGTATGAGTCATTTTAGACGCTGAAAGAAGTGTTTTCTCCTATCAAACAAAAAGGATTTAAGATTATCGAGATTGATCTACGAGTCATTTTAGATGCTAAAAGAAGTGTTTCCCTCTGTCAAACAAAAAGGATTTGAGGATATCAAGATCGATCTATGAGTCATTTTAGATGGTAAAAGAAGTGTTTTCCTCCAACAAACAAAAAGGATTTGAGAAGATCAAGATCGATCTATGAGTTGTTTTAGATGCTGAAAGAAGTGTTTCCCCCATCAAACAAAAATGATTTGAGAAGATCAAGATCGATCTATGAGTTGTTTTAGATGCTGAAAGAAGTATTTCCCCCATCAAACAAAAAAGATTTAAGGAGATCAAGATCGATCTACGAGTCCTTTTAGATTTGAGGAGATCAAGATCGATCTGAGTCCTTTTAGATTTGAGGAGATCAAGATCGATCTATGAGTTCCTTTTAGATGTTGAAAGAACTGTTTTCCTTCATCAAACAAAAAGAATTTAAGGAGATCAAGATCAATCTATGAGTCATTTTAGATGCTGAAAGAAGTGTTTTTCCCCATCAAACAAAAAGGATTTGAGAAGATCAAGATCGATTTATGAGTCATTTAGATGCTAAAAAAAGTGTTTTCCCCTAATCAAACAAAAAGGATTTGAGGAGATCTAATGAAACTCTGTTTAGACATCTATTTAGAACTTGGATCATATTAGATTTGCCATCTTTTCTCCTTAGATGTTGTTCTTAAAATCTAATAAGAAGCACAAATCAAATCCATTGCAAGCTCGATTCAGCAGTCTAAATTTTTTTTTTCTCAGATAACATTTCCTAGAAGCATCTAGCAGATAGAAGGTGAGTTAGAGAGTCACACTACTCAAATCAAACCCAATCTTTTCTATGTTCCAGATAGAAGCCTTCAAATTTTTTTCAGTTAATTTTTCATACAACTGATACTACGTAGACTGAAAAAGAGATAAATATCTCATATGTATTACCTCTCTTGGCCTTCTTTGACCACCTACCTTTGCTCACCTCATTGTAGCAAGAGGAAGAAGGCAAACAAAGGAATGGGGGCACAAGAAACGGATGCCACTGAGAGGGTACTTGTAGATGGACTATATGGTTGCATGATAAGGTAATTCTCTTCTAATTTTCCTTTTTTAGGAGAAATGTTATATGTTTAGAACTTTAAGGGGCATCCAAAATCACCACCATTGCTTTCTTTTGTTTTTTTGTCAACATTAAATGAATGCCAACTCATAAAAAGGAGCTCAGTAAATATAGACTGATTTAATCAGTTTTCTTTTTCTTTCCAATTTTAGCTATTTGGTACATCGAATGGCATTATGAGGCATACATTCAATCTCAATATTTAAATATAAAAAAACTAAAATTTGAATAACAGATTGATGGAATTTTTTGCCAAATTCTTAATTTTATCTTTCTGAAAAATTATCAAAACGCCTCCATTAATTTAAAGCCATTTTCACTTATCACCCTCACATTTAAAAAAAATTAAATTGATCCCTTATGTTTATTAAGTGGCATAATGTCATCCTGCCATCCATTCGGAGGATTGTGCCATCTTCTATTGTCAGCCTAATGTTTAAAAAGTTTTAATTATATCCCCTAAGTTTATTAAGTGATGCTATATGATCCCATCATCCATCTCGATTTATTGAGCTTGCAAGTTTTATCATCTATATTTAGTAATAAAAATTTCTTAAACTAAGTTAAGGGCTCAATAAAGAGGTTCAACAATTCTCAAGCATCTAGGGCTTGGGAAATAAAGACAAGAACGATAATATGATACCAAAGTGCAACAGCACCACCAATCATATTTTTTAAAAAAAAGTCCTAAAAATACAAAATATTAAAAAAAACCTAGAAATTAAAAAATAGAGAAGGAGAAGGAGAAAAGAAGGCTTCAGTTCATCATACTCTTTGCAATTAATAAATCAAAATGGCTACAAATAGTTAAAAAAAAAAGTAGTAAACAATCTAAGATTGCATCACCATCAAGAAAATAGTCATTTTCTAGTCAACAACATAGCAAAGCCCTCATCCTAGAATGATCAATCTCCTTGCATAGAATCCAAAAGCAAAATAAAAGAGAAGAATAGAAGAAATAAAGAAGAAATATAAACAAAGAGAGAGAAAAAGATGGTACAAAGCACAACATAACAGCCTCCCACCCATGACTCATATAAAAGACTATAATCACAACTTTAGACCATTATCCACCTAGAAAACAAAGAAGAAGAAAGAGAGAGAAAGTGTACAATGGTGTGAAGGAAAGTAAATAGAGGGTGATGGAGGTGAAAGAGTGGAGGAGGGGTGGGGTTTATGAAGGAGAAGTCTTAAAGAGTTTGATATAGATGAGGATGGAGAATTCGAACAAGAGAAAGTTAGAGATGAGGGAAACATGTTTTGACAAAGGAGCAAGCTCATGAGGCCTTGGTGTATGGAAATGATATGGAAACACCCTCTTGCAGGAAAATGGGGTGAATGTGAAAGGAGTAATTGGTGGCACAATTATCACAAAAGGCCTAGTCAATGAGAAAGGTATCAAAGTTAAGAGTGAGGAATCAAAATGAGGGGATCGAGAGGGATCAGGTGTTGATCTCCACATGTGGCACTACCATCTTTTAGCCAAGAGAATATCAAAGAAGGTACTGAATCCATTAGGGATAAGGCACATGTTCTAAAGAATGGGATTACAACATTCATGAAGTGGTAGGACTTGATAATGATAGTGTGGTTGGTGGATCTGATGGCATGTTCGATAACCTTGGTGGGGGTATGGAAGAGGTTGATAGTGCAAGTGATGGTGCCAAGGAAGGCAAGGGTAAATGTAGAGTAGTTGGGGAGAAGGATGGGAATGCCACCTCACCAGAATACAAGGCCTAAAGAAAGAGGTGGTCAAAGAGGATGATAGTAATAGCAATCTAGCAGGTTAAAGGAAAGTCAGCCATAATAAAGTGAGCCTCCCATTAGGGTTTCCTTCCCCTTTTGATGGAATCAATAGGATTTTTTTAATAACTAAAGGGTAATTAAGTCATTTTAGATGGCAGTTTAATGATGTTGGGTGTCAAGTGAGCATCGAGACCATATTGCAACACTTAATGAACCTAAAGGATTAAATTTGAAAATATTTAAATGCGAGGGGTGACAGGTGAAAATGGACTTAGTTGAGGCCGAGTTTTATAACTTTTCTCCTTTTTGATTCATCTACCTAAGTGGGTGGAGGTTTTAGGGTTTGTATTTTATTATCACCATGGATTGTGACTATTTTGCTCTTATTAATTATAGGGTTTTCCTCTTCTTTTTCCTAAACAAAACATGAATAGAATATCCAAAATATTACTCAAAATAATAAAGACGGTATAGATGCAAACAAAAAGGACCAAAATGTGTAAAACTAGTATTAAGAGATAGAAGATAATTTTGTAATAAGAAGTGTGAAGAGAAAGAAGATCAAATAGGGGTAGGCATGGGTTGGTTATAGGTTAGAACCTAAAATCAACCCAATTAGGATTGTTTCCAAGATTTTAAACCCAAAACTAAATTGATTCTATTCCTGAATCAATCTAGAACTAATCTGATTAGATTAGTTTAATTTTCAGTCAGTTTTTGGATAGAACCGATTTTCTATTGGCTAAATTTTTTCCTCTCAATTATATTTAATAAAAATGATATATAGTTTTTGTTAACTAATCTAACACCAAAGGTCTCTTAATAGAGATAATAGATAACTGATAAGGTATATGTGATGTTTCAAGTTTGTTCCTTAGGAGCACTTCTTTTTTTTTTTTTTTTTACCAACAAAAGAAGGTGGTTAGTTCTCAAATCAAAACTAAAGATTTGACCCTTGAAACCAAGAACCAACATAAATGGTTTAATTGTAAGATTTCAAACCCAGAATTGACCCTATTGACACTTAGAAACAAATTAACATGACCCTATTAGATGAAATTAGTATCCATCCCTTTCACTAATAGTAGATATATTTCTTATTATCCTCATATATTCTAGATAAGTTTGTGATAAGAGTTATAGTTATTGAAGCTAAAACACATTTGTTGAAATATGAACTCAATGACGAGATAGGTGATTTTCTCCTCTAACAAATGCGGCATCCATTCATATTATTTTTTAAAGTTAAACGAAAGAACCATCCTCATATTGTCCTTATATGTATTTCAAGCATCAAAAGCTTTCATCTCTACTCCTTGTACTACTTGCAGATCTAGACCATGCACTAATGGTCCATAGATGAAAGATCCTAGGCTTTAATACCAATTTGATTCAATCAAAGCAAAGAAAGAAATTCCTCTAATCAACTCAACTCAAATCTCTCAAATAAAATAAATAGTAAGAGTTTTATTAAATAAGGCTTTATCTCTTTACTTTCATTAATTTTAAAAATCTATAAATTGTGGTTCATATTATGAATAGAAAATAGAGTCTACGCTCTTTGCTTTCCCATCTTCTATTAGTATTATAGTGGATACAAACTAAAGTTTATATCATTTGCTTTCACTATTTTTATGCATCGTTCTCAAAATTATGATATATACTCTCTATTTATAGTAGTGAGACCCATTTGGATTCTTTTTCTAGTTGAAAAAAAGGAGAAATTGCGAGTTCTATACTATTCTATAGTATTCTCTTTATTTGAGCCACGTTTATCTTCTATTTAGAAGAGAATGAAAGTTTCTATTTTTTTTTTTACTTATGTAATCAAAATTAAGTTCCTCTCCTAATTAATTTGATATAAATTTAAAAATAAAAAAATCTTTTAAAAATTTTTATATTTACGTAAAAGTTGAATTTTGAGTCTTACATCTTTTTCTTTAGTTACCTGACCAAATTATTTTCAAATTAGAATTTATAGTGGACATTTTGATACAAAGTTGACTTTAAAATGTGCCACATTTTATTCTCAAACCTAGTCAAGTGGCCAAACCAGTCCATGGATAGTCAGATAATCCTAAATCAAAATCACAATGAATGGTGGTTTACAAATAACTTAAATATGTATTTTGTTATAATTTTATTATTATTTTCCTATTGATTATATGATAATGTTCTTAAAATTTAATTTATTTACCTGAATTGCAATAAGTTGCTACTCGATAAGTAGAAGCTTGGGTTCAATTTGCAAAGAATAGCAAAAATAAAAATGGGACATTATATTTTAAAAGGCTTATAGGAAATAAACTTCATAGGGTTCATTATTAAAGGATTATCAATATTTGAATGACATTCTCTGCTTTGCTAGATATTAAAAGGTTTTTTTCCAAGGGGACTCGAGGAGATAAAATTTTAAAGATTGGGAAAACCTAAAATGAATGCCAATATGAAACTTTTCATTCAACAAAGTTGAGTGCGGAAAGAATAATATACCTCCTACTGGATGCTTACATTAGTGTGCACATATAAGAGAGTTCTCTATCAATGGAACATAGTAAAAAATGAGAGAAAGAGCTCTAACATTACGATATAGTTCAACCAAAATCTATTATGTGTACTTTTAAATTCTGCAATTAATCAAGAAGGGAAAAAAATCAAAATAGATTCCTTAAGAGGAACAAGAATAGAACCCTTAATTTGCAATATAGTTTTATGCAATATAGTTTAAAAGAGGTGACATGCATGCAATTAATAAAGAGACCAAAATAATTCAAAACACATGTTCCTCGAGAGAAGAACGAGAATAGAATGCTCATAACGTTACTTGCAATTCAATTTTAAGGAGGTGCCACCCGTATAATGGATAAGGACAGTTGTATTTCCTAGTAAAGTCTATACAATTGCTCATCGCAAATAATTATATCTAAGCTTGTGTGATACATGTGGATTTTTTTTTCTTTTAAGAGGTACCGTCAGAATAGCCACCACCATTTCATGAAGATAATGAAATGAGATATATGTGAATATCTAGCGCATTTCAATTAGTGATATATATAGAGCCTTAAAAGAACATGTAAGAAACCATTATTACCATCATAATTTAAGTCCATAATAAAGGGTAACATGATAAATAGCTTTCTTTCGGTGATAGTAGATTAAACAAAGTTCTATTCTATAGCTATTACAAACTATTTCATCTAGGGATAGTAATAAAATGATAAAATAAATTCCTCTCCTAATTAAATAGGATATAAATTATAAAAATAATATTTTTTTTTTTGAATCTTAACTCTTACATCTACTTTTTCTTTAGTTGCATCATCAAATTCTTTTTAAATTAGAAATTATCACTACCAGAAATTAGCCTTTCACCAAGGGACATCACCAAGAGATATGTCCCTCAGAAAATTATCAAGGGATTAGAAAGGGATTTTTAAGGAATTTTAAATTACATTCAAAATCTAGTTTCAGTAACGAATTTCTAAGGGATTTGCTAAGGATATATTTTTCTTAATAAATTTCTTAAAAATTCCTTGGTAATATGTAAGGAATCAGTGAGTAATTATTTAAATAATTTTTAGCAAGAGATTTTTAAGAAAATTTGGTCCCTTAGAGATTACTAAGGGATAAATCCCTTGGTGCTGGTAAGATATTTTTAAAAACAAAAAAATGATATCAAAGAGGGATTTTTTCTTAAAAATTTCTTAGTAATTTTAAAATCTTGTACCAAGCATATGCATTTACAGATTCTCTCACTAGCATAAAAATAAAAGTCATAGATAAAATTAATATTATGTACTAATTTTTAATACCAGATATAGATGCAGATGTTGATAGAAAGTTAAGTTTGAAATGTGGCACATTATTCTCAAAGTTTGTTCAAACCTAGTCAAGTGATCAAATCAGTCCATGGATAGTCATATAATCATCCTAAATCAAAATCACAATGAATGGCAATTTATAAATAACTTAAAAATACATTTTGTTCTAATTTTCATTATTTTTTATTGGTTATAAGATAATGTTCTTATGAATTTAATTTACTTTTATGAATTGCAATCAAATTGCTACTCAAGATAAGTTCAAGGTTGGGTACAATTTGTAATGAATGGTAAAATAAAAAAGAGGCATGAAATTTCAAAAGGCCTATGGGAAACAAACTTCATAAGGCTCATTAAAGGAGTATGAACAGTTGAAAGACAATATCCATTTTCTAGATATTAAAAGGTTTTTTTTCAAGAGATCTCAAGGGTCCAAAATTTATGCAAGTGGAAAACCTAAAAAGAATGCCAATACGAAACTTTCCATTCAATAGTTTGTATGCAAAGACAATAATATACCTCCTACTTAATGCTCATATTTCAAACTTATGTGCACATGTGAGAGAGTTCTCTATCAATGGAAAATAGTAGAGAGAGAAAGGCCTCTAACAATGGAATATTATAGTTTAACCAAAATTTGTACTCTTAAATGCTACAATTAATCAAGAGGAAAAAAAATCAAAATACATTTCTCAAGAAGAATAATAGTAGAAAGCTCTTAATCTGCAATGTAGTTTTAAGGAGGTGCCATGCATGCAATTAATCTAGAAACCAAAACAACTCAACACACATGTTCCTTTAAAAAAAAAAAACAAGAACAAAAGGCTGATAAAGTTACTTGTAATTCAATTTTAAGGAGGTGCAACCCATATAATGGATTAGAATACTTGTATTTTCTTAGTAAAATTTATACAATTGCTCATCATAAATAATTATATCTACGTTTGTGTGATATATGTGTATTTTTTTCTTTTAAGAAGTACAGTGAGAATAATCACCACCATTTCATAAAGACAATGAAATAAGATACATATGAATATCTAGCACATGTCAATTAGTGATATATATAGAGCTTTAAAGAATATGCAAGAAACCATAATTACAATCATAATTTAAATCCAAAGTAAAGGTAAACATGATAAATAGCTTCCTTTTAGTGATGGTAAATTAAACAAAGTTCAATTATATTGTTATTGCCATCCTATTTCATCTAGGGAGAGTAATAAAATGATGTAGTTTTTAATCACTATGATACAAAAATGTTGAAACATAAGGGTTTGTGGCATTTATAGCTTAATAATAATCCTCAATGATAGCTGTATCCAGTTAACAACTATAGTCACTAAAATTGCAAGACTGAATTAGTTCTTCTTTTTTTGCAGTAAGGAAGTTGCATAAGCAATTATGATGGGATGAAATTGCTTTTATTTATGGTTCTGCATGCATGTGGAGAAGAGGAAAAAGGACCTTCTAGAAACCTTATAAGATCATAAATGTTACATTATTGCTAAAATTATTTTAACAACAACTACATTTACCATAACAACCTCCAAAAGTTTGATATTCCCTAATGTAGAAATCAGGTTAGGCTTCATCCAATTTTTTCTTCAAAAAAAACTAAAAGTCCTAATGATGCAAGAAGTGGGATTTTCTTTTCCAAAATAAAAAGCCTGAAGCAAGTTGAGTTTCCTAAATTGAAAGTGCAACAAGACTATGTTGACCTGTATTTTGCTAGAGAAATGAAGAAAGATGTGCTCAAGCTACCCTTGTTACACTATTAGGATATTTAAAAGTGAAAATTCAAAGTATAAATATAATCTAGAGAAGATACATTTATTTTCTATATAAGTATTTATGAAGAACCTTAAATCCAAAATATATATATTGTGTGATTATAAAAAATATGTGCCTCTATAGAAATGAAAAATTAGGTATATAATTATTTGAAGGGAATGGGGTTTGTAAGGTGGTTGGAAGAGAAAAGATATGGTTAAGGGATGGGCAAGCATCTTGTCATCTTTAAATTCAAATAAAATTCTTATCCACTAAAATAATAATATAATTTTCAATTTTACCTATAGATATAGTTAATATGATACAAAGTATAATAAACAGGCTAATTACTTTTTTTATTTTTCGAGAATAGATGAATGATTTTTTACATATAACTAAATATATCAAATTAAAGCCTTAACTTTATTTTTTAGTATATAGTATAGTTTAGATAAAGTTTACTCTCATATCTATCAGTCTTTATGCTCCCCTAATAAACTTAGATATAAATTAAGGCTGGCTACTAACAACTACTAACAATGTCCTAAGTAAACCAGCATAAATTTAAGTCAATCCTAATCAAGAAGATATTTTAGGTTGAAAAGGAGATCGAAGATGTTGGTCAAGGATCTAAGATAGTAAACCTAGTTTTGGAGTTAGGCTACGAAGGAGACTGAGAAGAAGGTACATAATAACTATTAATTGGGAACAACATAAGGGAGGGTAAGAGAGTGTGAGCCAAGTTCTGTCTCAACTAAGGAGTTAGAAAGAGGCTTAAAAAGGATTAATAGAGAGAGAAAAGTTAGAGAGAGAAAGAGAGTTATAAAGAGAAAGAGAAATAGTGATCTATAGTGGGAGAGAGGGAGAGAGAGGATGAGGGGGACAGAGGGGGGAAAAAGAGAGGCAAAATAAGTGATGGCCTTACATCATCCCCTCTAATGTATCAATGAAAGGAACATAGAAGGTGAGAGAACTGAAGTAAGGAAAAAAGAGAGGTCGAGGGACTTTAGCAAAAAAGAGGACAACCTTATGACATCCCCCCTTGGTAACCAAGTAAGAGAAAGATTAAGAGAGATTAAGTAGAAGAGAAAGGGGGAGCAAGGGTGATAAAGGGAGGCCCAAATGGTCTCCGTGACCATCTCTCTTCCATGGTTATCAAGGGAGGCCCAAATGGTCCGTGACCATCTCTCTTCCATGGTTATCAAGGGAGGCCCAAATGGTCTCCATGACCATCTCTCTTCCATGGTTAAGGGATCGAAGAAAAGAAAGGGGCCGAACAATGGATGGCCCTATGGCATCCCTTCTCTAATGGCTAGGTGAGAAAGAGAGGATGAGAGATAGTGATAGAGAGAGGGAAAGCAATATATAGAGAGAAAGTGAGAAACATAGAGAGGGAAAGGCTTCAAGCTTGCCAGTCGAAGAGGATGGAGGGTGAAAAAATAGGGGGTGCCACCTTGCACTTTATCTAGTCACATCAATGGCAAAGAGCAATTAGGGGCTTACATCCCAAGGCAGCTTGATTGTTGATGAGTTGGAAAGTCGTAGAGTAGTAACGTAGTCAAAACCCTTGATCAAAAGGTTTTGAAATAAGGTTTTCACTGTTCATAAGACATTAAGAGCTAAGTCTTATCTCTCTCTATTGCAACTAAGCCATTCATACTGCATCAAGCCCTTAAAGTAATGTTGGCTAAGGTCAAGTTTTACATTTTTATCTTCTTAAAAGAATTTTACCCTTATAATTAACATTCCTATGGCCTTCAAAGGCCTTATAAGGGTTTTGCTCCTCCTCTAGTCCTTGAGCTCCTAAGTAGCTTCACATCCTTGATAACCTTACCAACTAAATTAATTTATAACACTTCCTTAAGAATTGTTCAATTTGTATAGTTAAATCACCTTTGATAAAGAACATACTCTACTACCCATAAAACTAAACTCTCACTGGTCGAGGATCTAAAATTTTACTTTCTAAAGTTAACTCACTTTATTATAATATGCCACCAATCAGTCCATCCTAAGGATCACATTAAAATCCTTCATCTCTAGTACCAACAAATAGGCTTTTGCTTCTCTATCTCTAATGTTGAGGGTGCAAGATATATAGATTGAATTTACCAAAATGATGTCCCTACTTGATCCAGAGACACTTAGATCAAACTCTAGTGGTATAGGTAGGAACCCACTATTTCTCCTAATAAAATTGGCAAATATGAAATAATGTGTGGCATTAAGGTGAAATAAAACGTGTAAATAGAGGATACCTTAATCATACCTATCATGTTTCATTCTCTCTCTAGCTACAATTTAAACTTAGCTATATTAGGAACACATGGGTTTTACAAGAAAAGCATTCATCAATTTCAAAATAAGGAGAGAGTAAACAGTGAGTAGTACTTATCATCAAAATGTTGGAAGCATAGAATCTTGTTGGATGAATGTATACACCCACCCCTAGGTACAAGGTTTTTGTTGTCCTCCTTGCTATTGAAGCTCTACTTAAGGTTCTCAACTTGTTAGTGGCACCTACTTGGGTTGATATGCCTGTTGTGCTAGAGGTTCCTTTCTATTGAGGCATGCAGCCACTTTGTGGCCTATAACAAGTTCCTACAAGCCCCTTTTATTCCTCTGCAAAAATAAGCTCTATTAGATTTATGCCATTTGAATGTTTAGGGTGGTTTTATTTCTCATAACAATGATGGCTGGTCTTGCAATAGTAGTTAGCCTCTTAGCCTCTAGCTCAACATGTTTGTTGACTTGACCATGATGGTACATGATCTTGTTCTCTTTCTTAAAATCATCTCTCTCTCTCTCTCTCTCTCTCTCTGCTTGTGTATCATTAAGCCTCTTTTATATTACTAAAGACCTATTGATCTCTTCCATATATGTGCAAAGCTCGTAGAAGGACATCTATTATTTGATTCCACCCCTAAGTCTACTCTCAAACTTTATAGCTTAATTTCTTCATTTTTGCAAACCCTTGATCATAACAAGCCAGCTCCTCAAATTTGGTTGCATATTGAGTGGCTACCTATTGCCCTACTATAGCTAACAAAAATTTTAGTACTTTTAATAGTAAATTAAGATATTTCTTAAAAAAGGCCTCTCTAAATTCTTTCTAAGTAATGAGTGAAGCATCCATCCCCATTATTTCGTCCCCTTGCAATGTAAAGGAACTTTCTCATCAAAGCATTTCAACACATTAATGACTTACACTATCTCATCTAGGTAGTTTTTGACCTCTAAAGGGATTAGCAGTCTTCTAGAAAGCTAGTAGAGTAAACTTCTTAAATTCTTTTAGGTTAACATGGTGTTCTTGCAAAGTCCTAATACTTTGCTACAGCTAAGAAAAGGGCTATTGGTGTAGCCATAACTATTATTGATATAATAATTGTTGTTGTTGAAACAATTATTCCATGAATTGTTGTTATTTCATAAACTATCATTGTTATAACTACTATTTTTGCATGCATTATTGCAGCTACTATTACTTATGCTCTATTATAATTATGTTAGCCATGAAAATGGCCTGCTCTTAGACTACATTAATAAATGCCTACATCACTTGAGAGGGGTTGACTTGCTCTTTGAGAAATATCTTGAGTCCTCCCTGCATCCCTAGCCCTTCGAAACTACAAATGAAGTTATCGAAGTTCCCTTATAAGTGAGTGTCACTTGTTGATGAAGTGGGCACACTAGCCATCTAGTTAGCAAGTGCGTAAGTGGTGGAGCCATCAACAAATCAAGTCGGCTTCCTAGCATGTCTCCATCTTCTATCATGAACCATCTTGGCTCATACCTATCCATATTCCCAATCATAATCAATTCAAGTGGCCAAATATCATAATTTGTAGGATTGAATTTAGGACTTATCTAGTTTATGCATCCACTAGCCATTTTTCTACCCACACTTGTCCTTAAAAATCATGAACTTAGGATCTAATACCATTCTATGAAGCCCCAAACCAAAAACCTATGTTGGCTACGTGACCTGGCCACATATTTCCTATGTATATCTAATGCCTTAAATTCTAAACTAATATTAAATATTAGGACATATATATAATAAACAAAACATTTCATTATTAGTTTCACATGTTCAAAATACAAGATATAAATACTTCCAACATTAGATACAAATGGTACTTATTGCTCTTACCAAGATTCTAGATTGAAACCTTGAGGCTAGGCATCATATAGCTCCAAAAAATGATGCAACATCAAAGTGAACTAACAACTTCATAAGAATCCTACTTGCATACAAGATGGATAAATTATAAGCTTTCAATAATATGAAAAAAATTGAAATAACACCATATAGTATCATTAAGCATTTATCAAACTGATGTTGTCTAATTTAGCTAATTAATCCTATGGAAACATGTGCCAGAGTCATATTCTAATGCAAGGAGAGGACAACCTAATGAGAAAAGAATTCTCCTTTGTCACAATCAATTTATCCTAATTTGATCAGGACTCTCCTTATTTGACCTAAATCTACTTTGGAGAGAAATTAACCCATCTATCAAAGAAAATATTTCTTCATGGGTTCTACTCTCTCTAGTTCAGAATTCATACAAGTCGTTCAATACAAAAGTCAAACTTTAGTGTTAACTCCACTAGATACCTATAAAAGCAATCCTAACCCCTTAGGTAAGATCATATCTCTCTTTACTTAAGTGTTGGGTGACTCATCCAAGCACTTGAGGACTTCTTCCTTGTCTTTCGATTAACTTGAGCATCAAAGAGTTTTTCTCAAAGGAAGATTAAGACTCCTTATGCTCTTCTTCTTTTCTCTTATAGCAAGGTAGACATTCGGTTGGAAGGTACTGTATCATACGGGTGAAGATCAATATCATCCATTGGTATATGAAGACCAATTTTGGACATCAATAATAACTAACATTAATCCTTTAACAATAAATTAACCATTAGAATAGTAATAAATTCTAATATCATGCCACAATTAAAAGTTTAACAACAAAGTGTCACATACCTCACACACACATAGAGCATTTTAGTAGAAATATCGTGCATCTCCATTTAATAATTATATCATTTCACATATGTCACATAATTCACAAAAGTTTATTTCTATAATGAGTTTGAATACATGATTTATCTTTATTATTAACACTAGTTAGATTCGCCAAAATGATTTTGGGCATTCAAAATGTCATGATCACATTTTGGCATGTAACTACTAACACATAATACTACATTTTTTTTCTATGGCAAGGCCATCTCAAATGTTATACTTTGAGTCATGACTAGCAAATCATAATACAATATTCCTTCTCAAGCTAAGGCCATCTACTCCATCCAACCAACCAGTAAATCATACTACCATATCCTTACTTGTTATGAGGTCATGTTGTATATCATGACTAGTCCAAATGCCCTAATTTTAAATATTTCAATTGTTCCATTTTCTTTGCAAGTTATTTATTCATGACATGCTAACTAAATCATAAGGGATCAAAATAAATAATATCATAGTCTGTGATATATCATATTTATTAGCACAAGATAATAATATCCATATCATATTAATAATCATGCATAAAAAAATTTATAAATTATATATCCTATTTAGTAGCATATAGTACATGTGTAATATCTGATTATATAGATGATTATGTATAGGGATTCTTACCTCAACCAGTAGCACTAATAACTAAATGAGACAACTTGATCCATAGGCCCACCTAAGGCACCTAATAACTTAAAATTAATATTTATCATAATAGCACCTAAAATTCAATCCTTTCACCAATTTAAATAACTATCAATAATTTTAATTTTTTAATTTCTCAAGATTTTGATTTTTTTAACCTTAACCCTAATTTTCTATAGCTCAGCTATAGTGATTTAATTTAGAAAAATAAAGGGCTAAAAAATACCTTAATTAGTGGTTGGAGAGAGGCCCTTTACTGGTTTGTTTTAGGTCCAATCTACTACCTACCTATATAGAACTAAGTCATGCCTAATCAAGGAGATATTGCAAGATGAAAAAAGGGATAAGGGATGCTAGCGACGAATACAAACAATGAACCTAGTCTTACGATTCAAGCTAGATAGAAGATCGAGGTAGAGGTGGAGAATAAACCTCAACTAAGGTCAATAAAGGGAAGGATGGGAGAGCATGAGCCAAGTTCAGTCCAAACTAAGGAGTTAGAAAAAGAGAGTTACGAAGAGTTAGAGAGAAAAAAGGATAGATCTAAGGGAAGAGGGGGAGGGAGAGGGAGAGGGGAGAAGGATAATAAAGAGGGAGAGAAGAGGAGAGAGAATCAAGGGTGAGGGGAAGAGAGAGAGGTCTAGGGACCTAGTCAAAATAGTGGACAATCAAGTGTTCTCCCCACTCCAATGACGCAATGAAAGGGAGAAATAGTGGTAATCAAGAAGAAAAGAGGGAAAATTGGAGTTAGAAAGATAGAGTGAGGCCGAGAAGCTCTAAGTCAATGTCCCTCTTATATAGTTGAGAGAAAAAGAGAGAGGAATTGAACAAGATAAAGCCCTATGTTGTCCTTTATCTTGTTGTTAAGGAAGAAAGTGAGAGGGAGAGATAATGAGTGCAATAGAGAGAGGGAATGTGATAGAGACATAGAGACCTAGAGAGGGGCAAAGTTTTCTTTTGGACTTGCCAATAGGGTAGGATAGAGGGAAGAGAAATAAGAAGAGAGTTACCTTGCCCTCCATCCGTCATGTCAATGGCTAAGGGCTATCGATGGCTGAAGGCTATCGAGGGCTAGCATCCCAATGCAACCTAACTACCATAGGGGTAGGGAGTGGTGGAGCTGCTCCATAGTCAATGTCCCTTTGGAAGCATTAGAATAATGCTTCCCCTACTTACATGGCATTGAGTAAAGCAATCATCCCTCTTTACTACAACTATAATGATCCCACCATACCAAGCCTCAAAGTGAGGCTATCTTGAGTCAAAACTCATACAATGCATATCCAATATAGAACTAAATACATGCTAGCATGGGATCTCACAAACACTTCTTATTTAAGTACAACCATTCTCTCTAAGCTAAAGTTTCAAATCCAAACAAATCCAACCACGAACACTATAAGTTCATATACAATATTCTCTAGTTTGTAAACCATAGACCTACTCTGATGCTATCTATAACACATGATCTGACTAAAAAGATATTATTTGAGTTCCTTGGCCCTATATATAAAGAAGTTAAGTTCTACCCAATCCATTATCAATGTAAGATTAAATATATACTAGCACGGGTTCTTACATCATTACGCTAGTATAATTGTCAATCCTGTAGGAGGCTCTTTGCATGCTTACAAGTAACTGTGTTGCCATATGCATGCCCATACTTTGCCTAAACTAAAGCTATTGTAAGGGCTGCTCTTATTCACTAGTGAATCCCACAAATGTTTTGGGAGGAATATGAGAAGTTGGTGATGATCTAATAGAATCAATCATGGAATTGTGATGTTGGAGAGAACCTTACCAAAAGCAATACTAATATTTGGGCTATTTATCTTCATCAAAATCTTCATTGGACTAGGGTAAGCACCAAATTCATGATCAACAAGAAGGCTCTTTGGCATATATGCCAGTAGAAAATACTAAAGTCTAATGTTGCTTCACTATAGTAGAGCTTCTGATATAAGTGCCTTGAATGGAATTTAAAAAGCTAATGATCTAATTTAGGAGAAGGAAAAACTCTCTACCCTTCTCAACTCAAATCTCTCATGGAGAGTTTAGAAAATGGGAGAAGCGAACATAGAGTCTATGTCCCCATTTATTTCATTAATGATTAAACTGGATTATAAAGATCTATTTATATTAGTGAAGTCCATCCTTTTACAATTTTTAGATTCCTCTTCGAGTTTGATTAGGATATAATTTTTTTCAAAATATACATGGCTAATGAAAAAATTATGAGAAACTAAAATTCTATAGAAGATAGATATTAACTTATATATTGAATTTAACTCCAATTGCTCCACCTACTTCTTAGATTATGAGATATGCCCAGTCAAATTAATTTTCAAGAAGAAAATTCTCAAATTAATAAGGTTCTTTCAAGGCCTAAACAATGAAATTTGATCTTGATCGCTTAGTACGCATATCAATAAAGGGGTGGTGCCACATCATAGAGTTCAAAAGGTTACCCCTTAGGAGAGAGAGAGTGAGCATCTCAACTGAACGCTATATGACTAAGTTATTATCTCAAGAAATTTGGCATGCATTCAACTTTTTTATGTTATGGGCCCTATTTCTAGACCATGTCTTGTCTCCTATCATGACCACAATCGTCCATATTAATATGGTAATCCACTTAGATCAATTAGTTTAATACTCAACTCAACTCATCTAAGCCTTTCTCAACTACATGGGGTTGGCTACATAAATATGCTTCCTCCACTCTGCTCTATTCAGGACTAAATCAATATTCAAATTATAAATAGTTATATCTTTCTTAATTATCTATGTTCATATTAGTTTAGGTCTATCTTTACTTCTATCAATATCATGGACTGTTAAAAGATCACTCTTTCTAACCGAAGCATCTAAAGGTTTTTGTTGTATATGTTCAAACCATCATAATCAGTTTTCTCTCATTTTATCTTCAATTGGAACTACTTTTATCATTTTTTATATATATTTATTTCTAATTCTATTATTCAAAGTTTTATTATATATCCATCTTAATATGCATATTTTGTTACACTTAATTTATTCACATATTATTCAGTATTGCCTAATACTTTGTTCCATATAGCATAGCTGATCTAATAGCAATTTTATAATTTTTTTAATTTTAATGGGATGTATTGATCATACAATACTCTCGAAGCACTTCTCAACTTAATCCATCCTGCTTTAACTCTATGATTCACATCTTTACTTATTTCATCTTCTTGCTGAATAATTGATCCCAAATACCTAAATTTTTTATACTTTAGTATCTTTTGGCTTGTAATTTTTACCGTCTCTTCATTTGTATTTCTACTTTCACTAATATTATATTTTATATATTCAGTTTTAGTTTTACTAATTTTGAAACCTTTAGATTCTAAAGCCTCTCTTCAAATCTCTAATTTAACATTTACTTCAGATTTAGTTTCATCAACCAACACTACTATAGCGTCTGCAAATAACATGCATCATGGGATATCATCTTGAATATATTTGGTTAATTTATCTATAACTAGTACAAAAAGATATGAACTTAAGGAAGATCCTTGATATAAATATCCAATAATTGAAACTCACTAGTTTCTTCTATTATTATTTTAACAATAGTTATTGCTCTATCATACATATCTTTTATTTTTTACATGCATCCAAATAATAAAAAAGGCAACCTTTTGCTACTGGTGTTCATTTTCACATGATGCGGTTCGAAACATTGCCTAACTTAATTATAGTAGTTATAAGATGTGAATGATGAATTTAAAACAATTAATTGATTAGTTTCAGACACCACCAAAATTTAATTACAATAGCTATGAGAAATGGATGATGAATTTAAATAGATCAATTTGTTGATTGCATCATGATTGCAATGGAAACAATTTGCTCCATAATAGGTAATGAACAATTAGCTTGCATGCCAACATTAAATGGATGAGTGAAAACTACGTTACTAATATGTTTAGAATTGTTTACCTCCTAGCTAGTGCAAAACATGCAATATGGCTTATTTGCACTATGTTTGATTATGGTAACTTGAAGACACATGTGATGAGTTTGCATAGATTAATTTCTTAATTATAGGGTAATTTTAATGATGATAATGTCACTGTAAAGTGCAATAGTGTAACTAATGAATAATTAGAGTCATTTTAGCATTAGATAGGGGAGTAGCAAGCAACCCAAAATTTTATTTTTATTTTTCTTGTGTTTATGTTTTGTTTTTTCATTTCTTATTTTTGTTTTGAGGGGGAGGGGGTCGGGTTGTGTGTTGAAAGTGACCATGTTAATATTATGTTGCACCCATGTGCCTCTTGTACAAACTAGGCATTGGTGGCTTCGTAGATATTTAGTTTATGAAGTTATTGTTGTTATATCACTAGTTCAAAAAGCATGCTTATGATTCAAGGTTTTGTGTCAAATTGACATATCTTTAATTAGTAACTAAACACATAGCAGAACATATTTTATATTGACTATTGTGAGGACCCTTGATAATAAGTGTTTAGTCCTATATTTGTGGTGCATATATATTTAGTCCTACATTTATTATTTATTAAAGATATCTTAGATATTTATGTGATGTCAAGAAATATAAATATTGCCTTCTAGCTATCATTTTTGGGTGAAGTATACTTAAACAAACAAAGGTCATTTCGTTTGGTGTAAGAACCAAGAATTTCACTTGAAAAAATGAGCTAAGAAGTGTTATTTAATCTCCTTGATCTTGTATGATACCCAAGATTTACTTATAAGCATATAGCTAATGTGAAACTAAGTACACGCTAGCATGCATTCTTATACATTCCTCCTATTTAAGCCTTATGATCCTTGCTAGGTTAAGGGTCTAAAATCCATGTCTAATCAAATCTAATTATGATCGACTTATGATCAGCCTCAAAAGAGTTTTTATATTAAATGTCCCCTATTTTATATAGGCTATGGGCTAATTCTGCTTTAATACATTTATAATAATTTAAGACTTTACCCGAAAAAACCTAGTTGGAAAGTATTATTAGGGTTTCTTGATCCTACATAGATATCCAAGATCTCTTCAGTACATACTTAATTTGGGATCAAAGACATACCAAGATGGGCTCTCATATTGGCTTTCTATTCAATAGCCATCAAAAAGTCTGGAAGGAGGCTGAGTCTTCCTTCCCTCCCTGTTTAAAGCCTATGGCCTTCAATTTTCAAACCACATTGCTAGCCACCATCAAGAAACTCAGAAGCCAATGAGATTAAAAAAAATTGATTGACCATCATTGGGAAAGTCACCAGAGATATGTAATCTCTTTCTCTCTACTTATTCTCTCCCTTCTTTGCCTTTGCTGGTGTTGATTAGATGACAATAGCCATTGGAGATAATAAATCATGCTGAATGACCACTACTCCTTTATTTCTTGATGTTTCATGGCTGGCTTACAACTAAGCAGTGCTGATCATCAGTGATGGTCACTAGATGGGTGGATGAAGCTAATCAATGATAAGGTCTTTGTCTAACTAGAGATATTCCAACTAGTTGGGATAAATGTCCTTAATGTTTTGGGGTTCTATCCTTTGTTTCTTAGGTTAGAACAAGTCATCACCTTGACTAGCTATTGATAACCATTTTCCATTGGTGGTCCTTATCGTTGAGCACTCTATCTTCCCCCTCCATCTTAGTTTGATGGTAAATGGTTGAAAGCAGGGGAAGAGGAAGCCTCCCCTATTCCCCATTCCTTTCTATCCCCTCATTTTCTCTCTCATCTTTTTCTCTATTTTCTTTTCTTATTTTCTCTCTTTATAGGACTCCAATGTTATGTCCCAAGGAGAACTTAAGGAAAGGGTCAAAGTGGGTTGAAACCCATCCTAACCTTATAAAGTACCATTGAACCTCATCAGTGTTAATTTCTCTATCTATGTTGTCCTTTTTGGTATCATTCTTCCTCTTTCTGTATAGTAATTTCTTAGTCTAGCAATCCTGATCAATCTGAGGACATTGAGGATTTAGGAAATTAGTTTGATACCTAATTGCATATTGATTTAGTGTAAATTTATAATATGTTTTGAAGCAAATAATTGAAGTTGATTAGGACTACTATTAGTTATATCTGTTAGTTAAGTAATGATTTATTTTTTCTATTTTTTCTATATTATTATTAGATTAACATGATTGATTAAAAAAATTATATATTTTATTGTTTTATAAATCATAAATGATTATGCTATCATATATCATGCATGAATTCTGGTAGTTGATTATATTTATCAATCCATGAACTGATGTATTTTATCATGCTTATCAATTATGGTTAGATTATTATGTTTTATTAGTTATGATTTGATATATATATATATATATATATATATATATATGAATAACATATAACATGTGTTGAATTTTGAAATTTTAAGCGAATGAAGATTCTAATGCCGATTATGTAGACATCTATTATCGATAGAGGAATGTACATTAATTCAAACCTCTCACTAATGAGAGTTAAATATTGATTAATACAATTATTGTTGGAAGATATGCATCCATACACATCCTACTAGCTAGTAGTGGTGAAACATTAGTTTAGACCTGGTTGCTAATGAGAAACATACATTGGTTAGACCCCAAACTAGTGGGAGTTAAACATTCTTGAATAACCAATTGTTGACAGAGGATATTCATTCATTAGTATCCTACCAATGAAGGTTGTATATTGGTAGAGATTGATGGTGAGATGATGATTTTAGGATTAGTTGGGTTAGATGTCGAAATGCATCACAATAAACTTATATTCCTTAAATGAATATGGCAATTGTTTAATATATTTGATTATTTAGAAAATATGTTTAAATATTATCTGTTGACCCCATATTGATTTTGATGAAACACAAAACAATTAAGTATTATGCTAAACAATTAAGTATTGTGCTAATCAATTAAAATTGTGCTAATCAATTTAGTTCTGTGCAAATTAATTTAATATTGTGCTAATGATCTATCTGTCAAATTAATTTTGGGTTATTCATTATGGAACAGTACACTTTGTCTATCCTAGGTACACTGCAATTCATGATATAATGCTATTTATCTGACAAAATGACTTTCAGGATTAATTATATTTGTATTGTCTTGAATTGGATTCAATTATCCTACAAGCTCCTATTTATAACTCTATTATCACTGGATTATATTTATTATCTATTGCCTTCGGATTGGATGCATATTGCTTGAATCTCGGATTACCAATCTTTGATTTGGATTACCAGATTTTGTTGCCTTCGGTTTAAATTTGGGTTGCCTTCTGTTGCCTTTGGTGTAAATTTAGGTTGCCTTCGGTTGCCTTCGGATTTTTGGCTTATTCAATTTGGATAAATCCTTGGCTAGTCCCTTGTATTTGGAGATTAACGTTTTCCTAGCTTCGTATCTTGGTATACTAATTGATAGTGTTGGCATGCTAATTCTAAGAAGCTCTCTGCCGTTTCTCAGGCTTCCTCTCTTGGCATGCTAATGGGTTGTGTTGGAATTCCAATTTTAAATCTCTCTCCGTGGCCCCTTGTTCCAATTTTTAGAATACCGATTTTAAAAAAGTTGGAATGCCACTTTCCTTATTGCTTCGGCTGGCTCCCTATTCCAAATTCTGGAATATCGATTTTAAAAAGTTGGAATGTCGCTTTCCTTATTGCTTTGGCTGGCTCCCTGTTCCAATTCTTAGCATGCCGATTTTAAAGAATTGGAATGCCGCTTTTATTAATGCTTTGGCTGGCTCCCTGTTCCAAATTCTTGGCATGCCAATTTTCAAGAATTGGAATGCCACATTTTTTGGTGTTTCGGCTTGCTCTTTGTTTGAATTTTTTAGAATGTCGGTTTTAATAAATTGGAATGCTATATTTTTTTAAACATTTAGCTGGCTCTCTGTTTGAATTTTTTAGAATGTTGATTTTAACAAATTGGAATGCTATATTTTTGAAACACTCGGATGGCTCTCTATTCAAAATTCTGGAATGCCAATTTTAACAAATTGGAATGCTATATTTTTGAAACACTTGGTTGGTTCTTTGTTTCACATCGTTGGAATTCCAGTTTTTAGTTTTTGGAATGCTGCTTCCTTAAAACTTCTTGGCCGGACTCCTTCCTCTCACAATGGCTCTTTTTTTTAATGTTCTGGTTATAAATAGTGATCCTGAATAGCATTTTAAACAAGAGAGAATTAGAAAAGAAAAAGAGAAAAACAAGTGAAGGAAGAAACAAAAAGAAAAAGATAGATTGAAAAATATTGATTGAGAGAAAAATCATTTGAAAGAGAGAGTTGTTTGAGGGTTGTTGAAGCTTTGCTTTGCTTATCTTTCACCCACAGGAGCTCATTTATTGCTGGTTCTTCAAGTAGTCTTCAAGCTTCATCTACCTTCATTGAAGAGCATTGAAAGCCACCTCGAAAGCTTCCTTGTGCTGCTGCATTCATTAAAGAAAGAAGCTACTTCGGGATTAGCTCTTCAAGTTGATAAGTACATTTATTGCTTTAAATATGCTCATATCTAGGAGCATTTATTGTATTAAACATTCTATTGCTTGTGCCCTGGTTTGTTTCACAGTTATGAAACGTAGTTGGGAGGTCTATCCGGATTGATTTGTAAGGTCCCCTTGTACCCGTAACAAGAAGACTAGCTTGGAGGGCAAGTGTGTAAGGCTTGATTGCTTGTGCTCGTAAATAAGTTTGCTAGCCAGTTAGGCTAGTGGTGACTAGTGGAATTTTCAAGGTGTTCTTGGGGAGTGGATGTAGGTGCAAGGTTGGCACGGAATCACTATAAATTTTGTGTGTTTGATTGTGTTTCTTTTTCTGTGATTGATTGTGCATTAGATGCACCTCACAATACGATAATCAATTGTGAAAGAATATAGGTGCACATACTTGATAGCCAATTAATTTTTAAGAAATCCAATTCACCCCCCCTCTTGGCACTACATAGAGATTTAAGAATAATGATGCTAAAAAAGTAATTTACCGGGACTTTCTTAGCATCGGAAAGCCACATTCTGATGCATCTTGAAGCGTTGCAATAGCGTTGGCACAGCGAGTGTGGAAAAAAAATTTACCGACGCTTTATAAAGCATCAGAAAGATTTATGCCGACACTTTTAAAAGCGTCGGCAATTTTCCCGATGCTTTATAAAGCGTCGACATCGAAAATATGGCTCACTGGGCTAACTTTTTTACCGATGCTTTATAAAGCGTCGGCATCAGAAATATGGCTCACTTTCGGCTACATTCGGGTCGGCTAATTTTTTTTCCCAACGCTTTATAAAGCATCGGCATCGGAACTTATTTTTCTCCTACCATATTTTAAAGCATGGAACAAGTTGCTCAATGAATCAAATTTAAAAATCCGAGGAACTATGGCTTGATTCTTCCAAGAGATATAATAATTAAGCACAAGACTTCAGCCGATAAGATGCAAGAACCATGTTTCACATCAAAATTGATCAGGTGACATTGACAAATGAAAGAACAACACCGGAAATAAATAAATAAATAAATAAATAAATAAATAAATAAAGCTAACAGTTTGTAGTAATTTTTGACCAAATAAATATTATCACATGTTGCGGTCAGATCACATATGATGAACGTCGGACAGGCTAGGATCACCGTGAGCGCAGAGAGGCCACCGTCTTCCTTCTGGAATCTGCAAAAAGTCCCGGACCGGTGGTTCCGGCGGGGACCCTCCGACGCCCAAGTTAGTGAGTCGCCGAATAGGGATATGATTTTTGTAGAATTGTTTGAGAGGAAGTTCCAGAGAGAGTCCCTTTGCATGGAGCTCGGGTCCTCTTTTTATACCTGTTGGGGATCCCGTTTACCTCGGTTTGTTGGAACCGTCGAATCCGTCCCGTTGTGATGTTTCATCGAATGGCAAGTCGTTGGACTGTTGCTGGATAAGGGCCGCTTACAGCGGTAACTGCCTATCAGGCTAACACTTGCCCGTGATTTTGGTGAGCGAGGTGCTTAGATCGCGGGGGCTGTACGAGATTACATTGTGTATGTGGGAGATACTGCAGGCCGACGCTGGGGGCCGATGTCGGAGGCCGGAGCCAATGCAGGAGGCCGGAGTCAGAGTTCCAGCATAGGAGGTCGGCGCTGAGGGCCGACGCTGGGGGCCGGCACTAGAGGCCGACGCTGGACGTCTGTTTTTGGTGTTAGCGTGTACCTTTGATGCCGACGCTGGGTGCCGGACTTTGGCGCTGTTGCTGGAGGCTGACGCTGGAGGCCGACACTGGAGGATGGCACTGGAGGCCGACGCTGAAGGTTGGCGCTGGAGGCCGGCAATGGAGGCCAACGCTGGAGACCGACGCTGGAGGCCGACGCTGGAGACCGGCACTGGAGGCCGACGTTGGAGGCCAGCACTGGAGGCCGGTACTGGAGGCCTTGAGTTTTGTTGTCACATCATTGCTTTCGAAAACCGCGTAGAAGATAATACTACCCCGGGGAAACGGCCAGCCGTATCAGATGCCCCCCGCCCCTGAGATGGGTGAGTGTTTACTTACCCGTAAAAGGGGTGTGAATATCCTCTAGGTGGCCGGTTTTCGCGCCATTATTTTCCCTTTGTTGGGATTAGGGAGGATTTCCCTCGGGCAGTGCTACGAAAAGGCAAACGGTATCATTGCAATAAGGTTAATGCCCCCCTTTTCATTGGTGGTCTTTTCGAGCTTATCGTATTGGCAGGTCGTCGAAACGCCTCCCAATTGAAGATGGACGCGTGGTCAGGTCGGACGATCATGGGGTGTTTCGAGATGGTGTCACAGGACAAATAGCCCTTATCTTCCTATCTTCCCCACTTCTTTCGCCGTTGCCCCTTTTGAGTCCGCCAGCGTTTCTGTCTCTCGTTCATTCTCTCCGTGCTCTGTTCTTGGCTCGAGTTTTTCTTTTCAGGTTAGTTCCCATGGCTTCCTCTCCTTCTTGCTCTATTTCTGGTTCCTGGGGGGGTGGCCACCATCCTTCCCAGACTTCCGATTCCCTGTCCAGCCAATGGTCCACCCCTTCTTCTAACCAATCACCGGAGCAACGACCAGTCAATCGTCCCCTAACTGGGATTCGTCCGGCCGGCGGGCGGACTTTCGTTCGGAACCGGTCGGTGGATGCCGGTCCTTCTAGGGTTGCCAAGGAGTCCCCCGAAGGGACTGCGTCCTCCATGTCTGCTCAAGACATAGCAAACTTAAGGGCCAGGTATGGCTTCCCTTCAGACCTTCATCTGTTCTTCCCCACCCCTAACGACAGGGTAACCTCTTCCCGTTCCGGAAGGGTTGCTTTGTACGGAGCCTTTTTTAAGGCCGGGCTCCGGTTACCGATCCACCCTTTCATTCTTAATCTTCTAGACCAGTACTCCTTGACCCCTTCCCAACTAGTTCCCAACTCTATCCGAACCATTGTTGGTTTTTTAGTACTCTGCCACCTGCAAGGCATTGAGGCTAGTATTTCCCTATTCCGCAGCTTCTATACCCTTCGCAAACAGTCGGGTTGGTGGTCCTTCACCCCTAGATCTAATAGGATTCTTAAACTGTGCCTTCCTACCTCCGTTAAAGGGTGGAAGGACATGTTTTTCTTTGCGGATATCAGCGGGGTTCGTGGAAGCTGGGGGATGCCCAACATCGACGCCAATAGGGACCCCTCCATCTTTCCACGAGACCGGATGGCGTTTGGGCAGCTTCTGACTGCCGACATTCCTCGGTGTAATAAGCTTTTAGCTGAGGAGAATCTTCACCGTG
Source organism: Calamus simplicifolius (assembly GCA_900491605.1). NCBI lineage: Eukaryota > Viridiplantae > Streptophyta > Magnoliopsida > Arecales > Arecaceae > Calamus > Calamus simplicifolius. The sequence continues at coordinate 345,755 of UESW01004620.1, read as the reverse complement.
CCGGTCTAATTCCCGCGAGGGGTGAGCACTAGACTACTCGCCTTTCTCCTCTGCTTCTCTTTCTCTCTTTTTCTCTATTTTTTTTTTTTTTTTTAACTATCCTTTGCTTGTGTAGGGATGGCGCCGACGCTGCATAAGCTTAAACAGGTGGCCGCCAGAAAGAGAAAGGCTGCAGGAACTGCGTCTCCTGCCGAAGGGAGGGCCACTGCTAAGGTTCCCAGGAGGGCCGACACTGGGAGGGTTGGCGCTAGGGAGACCGACGCTGGGGAGGCCGACACCGGAGGGGCTAAAGTCGTGAAGCCCCTCCGTGCCAAGGTCTTGAAGAAGGGCAGCCCCAAAAGGGCCGACACTGAGGAGGCCAAGGCCCAGGGGGCCAAAATAGGGGAATCCTTGTGCGTAGGCGAGGTGGCTCAAACCCAAGCCGATGAACCCATCGCGGCAAGCGCGGTGAAGGCCGGGGCCGGCAAGGAGGTGGAACGAAGCCCACCAGAGAGAGAATCTCCAGCTTCGGCACCTCCAATTATCTTGCTCGACCTATCTCCCGAGGGGGAGACGCCGTCTCCCACGTTCAAAGAGATGGACAAAACTTTGGCAGCAATAGTGGCGGCTCCAATCGCTGCCCTGCCCTCCACGGGGGCGACAGCCGAAGCGCCTCCGCCAGCGAAAGAGCCGGAGGCGGCAGGCTCAGAGGCGGAATCAGCCTTTGTAGGTCCGACGTCTAGGGAAGAGAGGGGCGTCGACCCTTACTTCCAGTCATTGCTGGCAAACCATGGCCGCTGGGCTGCACGGATCATGGAGGAAGCCTCGGTGGTTGAGGTGCAAGAATACCTCTGAGGTCAAGGGAGAGTCGCCTTTTTTCGTGAAGCCTCGGTGGCGCATCTCTGGGTGAGTTTCTGTGCCATTATTGTCCTTTTCCTTCCCTCCCTTTTTCTTTCTTTATATCTGGATATTTTTTCCAGGCCTTGAATTCTCTTATCGCCCTTAAAAACCTCTGGACTCTGAGCGACACCGCCATTGAACAAGCGCGGGAGGAGATGGTCTCCCTCCAAGTCAAAGCAGAGAAGGTGGCGATGGCTCTAGAAGATACTCGGGCCACCCTGAAGGGTGAGATCGAGGTTACTCGGCTTAGAGCCAAAAAGGCTGAATATGCGCTGGAGGTTGCTCAGCGCCGTGCCGCCAATGAGCTGGACAATGCTCAGGTGGCAGAGGAAAAACAAAGAGCGGCTGAGGAGAAGCTGAGGGCGGCAGAACTGGAGGTATGTGTTTTAAAGGCTCAACTGAGTTCTGCCTCTGCTGAGACAAATGCGGCCAAGGAAGCCACCCGCCAATATGTAACTAAAATTGCGGATCTGGAGGTGGCAGTGGCGGAGGCCCAGAGGAGGGCCATCGAGGCTGAAAAGAAGGGGGCCGATGCCGTAAAAGATTATAAGAAATCCGAACCTTCGACAATGAGGTAGCCGAGTCAGCGGCGCTAGCTTATGACGCCGGCTTCCAAGACTGTAAAGATAAAATCCAGGAGCTTTATGACCTGGAGGATATCGAGGGGCTGAAGCCCGACGATGTCCCTGAGGATGACGCCCCGGCTTCGGATGGTCATTAACAGCTTTTGGTTTTTCTCCTTGTATCGATTGTGCCTGACCTGAGTCGGCAATTTTGTAACCTTTACTATCAATGAATGTTTTTAATCTCTTTTGCCCCTTCGATTATGATTAACTTCATTTGTTCAAACTGCTGTGAACCGCCAATCGATAGGATTATGTACAGTAGGTTACACTAAATAGGACCGCGAGCCGTGACGCTGTCCTAAGTGTTGACAAGGCCAATATTCGGTGGTAACGCGGGTGTCAGTTGCTATTGCCAATGCGGGGCGCCGGTCCTTAGTGCCAACGCGTAGTTGGTCTTTGCTGCCGACGCTAAGTGCCAGTCTTTGGTGCCAACGCGTAGTTGGTCTTTGTTGCCGACGTTAGGCGTCGGTCTTTTGTGCCAATGCGTAGTTGGTCTTTGTTGCCGACGCTGGACGCCGGTCTTTTGTGCCAATGCGTAGTTGGTCTTTGTTGCCGACGCTGGACGCCGGTCTTTTGTGCCAACGCGTAGTTGGTCTTTTGTTGCCGACGCTGGGCGTCGGTCTTTTGTGCCAACGCGTAGTTGGTCTTTTGTGCCAACGCATAGTTGGTCTTTGTTGCCGACGCTGAGCGCCGGTCTTAGGTGCCAACGCGGAGTTAGTCTTTGACTACCGGAGCGGACCCGGTCTCTGGTGCCGGCCGGTCTTTAGTGCCAACGCAGAGTTGGTCTTTATCGCTGACGCAGGGGCGCCGGTCTTAGGTGCCAACGCGGAGTTGGTCTTTGACTGCCGGAGCGGATCCAGTCTCTGGTGCCGACACTGGGAGCCGTCTTGAGTGCCAATGCAGAGTTGGTCTTTATCGCTGATGCAGGGGCGTCGGTCTTTTGTGCCAACGCGTAGTTGGTCTTTGACTGCCGGAGCGAATCCGGTCTCTGGTGCCGACGCTGGGAGCCGATCTTGAGTGCCAACGCAGAGTTGGTCTTTATCGCCGACGCAGGGGCGCCGGTCTTAGGTGCCAACGCGGAGTTGGTCTTTGACTGCCGGAGCGGATCCGGTCTCTGGTGCCGACGTTGGGAGCCGGTCTTGAGTGCCAACGCAGAGTTGGTCTTTATCGCCGACGCGGGGGTGCCGGTCTTAGGTTAAACATACTCATTCGAAAATAAGAACATGTTTATTATTCATGCATCAAACAGATTCAAATTAATAACGATAGAGTTCTATTGATAGTACCGGCGTAAGTTGTCGGCATTCCAAGTTCGAGGGAGCGATTTCCCGTCTAGCTCTTCGACTTTATACGCCCCATGGTGGAGCACCTCCTTGACACGGTATGGTCCTTCCCATTTTGGTGCTAGCTTGCCCCCTTCCGTCGGCTTTGATACTTCAGCTCTTCGTAGGACAAGGTCTCCTGGCCGGAATGTCTTGGGTCGCACCCGAGAGTTGTAGTGTTTGGCCACTCGCTGACGGAACGCTGCCATACGAAGTTGCGCTTGATCTCGCAATTCTTCCACCAAATCCAGATCAGCCCTCAGCTGGTTTGAGTTGCTTTCTTCGTGGTATAATTCCATCCGGGGACTAGGAGCTCCTATTTCCACGGGGATGACCGCCTCGGTCCCAAAGACCAAGCTGAAAGGGAGTTTCCCCTGTGGGTGCTCGCGGCGTCGTGTGGTAGGCCCACAGCACACTAGAAAGTTCTTCCACCCAGCGCCCTTTACAGCTATCTAGTCGAGCCCTGAGCCCTTGGAGGATGATGCGATTGGTCACCTCGGCTGCGCCGTTGGTTTGGGGATGCCCTACTGAGGTGAATCGGTGACGGATGCCCAGGCCCTCGCAGAATTCTCGGAAGGCCGTGTTATCAAACTGTCGGCCGTTGTCTGTAACTAGGGTGTGCAGTAACCCGAACCGGCACACCACGGATTTCCAAAAGAAAGCCCTTACTTTGGCTTCTGTGATCTTAGCAAGAGCTTCCGCCTCGATCCATTTAGTAAAATGATCGACGGCCACAACTAGGAACTTACGTTGTCCGGAGGCAGGAGGGAAAGGTCCCAGGATGTCCATGCCCCACTGTGCGAAGGGCCACGGTGCAGCTAGAGGGGTCAGCTGAGACGCCGGTTGATGTTGGATGTTGGCATGACGCTGGCAGCTGTCACATCTTTTAACGAGTTCAGATGCGTCCTCTTTCATTGTCAACCAATAATACCCTTGACGTAGAGCTTTATATGCAAGAGCCCTGCCCCCCAGATGGCTTCCGCATATCCCCTCGTGTATCTCTCGCAAAATATAATTGGCGTCGGTAGGACCGACACACCTGAGGATAGGGTATGAGAATGACCTTCGATAGAGCTTTCCCTCCATAAGGAAGAACTTCGGGGCCCGTCTTTTAAGTTTCCTAGCTTCGGCAGGGTCTTCTGGGAGGATGCCTCAGTAAAGTATTGAACATAGGCATCCATCCAGGAGGGCTCCTGCTCCACTGGTAAAGTTTCTCTTGGTACATCAATGCTTGGGGCTTCTAAGTGCTCCACATAAGCCTTTCCCAACATCCCATCAACTGAGGCGGCGAGATGGGATAAGGCGTCGGCTCTAGCATTCTCTTGTCGAGGAATGTAGCTGACGCTGAAGTGAGTGAAGGGGGAAACCATTGAGTGCACCGCGTCTAAGTAGCGGGCCATGATGGGATCCTTTGCCTCGTACTCCTTTGTAATCTGGCCAGCAACCAGTTGGGAGTCGGTAAAAGCTCTAAGGCGTTTCACCCCAAGCTCCGAGCCAGTCTTACTCCGGATAACAAAGCCTCATATTCCGCCTGATTATTAGTGGCTGGAAAGAGGAAGCGAAGTGCACACTCAGTCACCACCCCATCCGAGTTGGCCAAGATGAGGCCTGCTCCGCTCCCTTGAGAGTTCGATGCCCCATCCACGTGAAGGACCCACTCATCGTCACCAGTTCCAAGGGTTGAGTGTCCGTCGGAAGTTCTTTAGGTACTCGTTCCCCAAGTGCATTCGACCAAAAAATCTGCCAAGACTTGAGACTTCATGGCCGAACGGGGCGGAAAGATAATCAAACTCCCCCAGCTTGAGGGCCCACCTGGCCAGCCGGCCAGAAGTATCCGGACGAGCTAGAATTGTCTTCAGAGGCTGGTCGGTGATCACCGCGATCGGGTGGGCTTGGAAGTATGGCCGCAGACGCTGGGCAGACACGATTAATGCAAAGATGATTTTTTCCATGTTTGAGTATCGAGTCTCTGCATCATGAAGCACCTTACTCGTATAGTATACTGGCCTTTGTGTGCCATCAGTGTCCACACGGGCTAGCACGGAGCTAACAGCTTCAGGAGAGGCCGCAAGGTATAGAAGGAGCTCTTCTCCACCCGTCGGCTTGGCTAGCAGTGGCGGGGTAGATAAGAATTCTTTAACCCTTCGAACGCCTCCTGGCATTCTTTGGTCCACTCGAACTTATTGATTCTGCGAAGCGCCTTGAAGAAAGGCAAACACCTTTCCGCGGACTTGGATAGGAAGCGGCTTAGGGCGGCTATTCTTCCTGTCAGGCGTTGTACTTCCTTCTTGTTGGCAGGAGGCCTCATGTCCAAGATGGCTTGGACTTTGTCCGGGTTTGCTTCAATCCCTCTCCGGGTCACCATGAAACCCAAGAACTTCCCAGCTGTTACCCCGAATGCACACTTGCGAGGGTTCAGCTTCATCTGGTACCGACGAAGATTGTCAAAGTTTCTGCCAGATCCGCGATGTGGTCATGGCATGAACGCTTTTTGTCAGCATGTCATCCACATACACTTCCATATTACGCCCTATCTGTCCTTCAAAGACCTTGTTCATCAGCCTCTGGTAAGTAGCCCCCGCATTCTTTAACCCGAAAGGCATCACCTTGTAGCAATATAGACCCTTTTCGGTTATGAAGGAGGTAGCTTCTTCATCCTCCGGATTCATCCGGATCTGGTTGTATCCGGAGAAAGCATCCATGAAGCTAAGGACCTCATGGCCGGATGTAGCGTCCACCAATTGATCGATTCGAGGCAGGGAAAGCTGTCTTTGGGGCATGCCTTGTTGAGGTCGGTGAAATCTACACACATTCTCCAGCTTCCGTTGGCCTTGCGGACTAGACCACATTAGCTAACCATTCAGGGTAGTGGACCTCCCGAATATGGCCGCAGCCATTAACTTGCGGATCTCCTCGTCGATAGCTTTCTGTCTGTCTGGAGCGAAGTTTCTCTTTTTCTGTCGGACCGGCCGACACTCTGGCTTGAGGTTAAGCCGATGGGTGATTACTTCTTCAGGGACGCCCGGCATGTCGGAGGAAGACCATGCGAAGACGTCAGTGTTGGCACGCAGGAAAGTAAGGAGTTGATGACGTGCCTCCTCCGGGAGTGATGCCCCCAGCTGAACAGTCCTTGCCGGGTCATCACCCAAGGGGAGGGTTAGAAGGTGCTCTGCCGGCTCTCCCCTTCTTCCCAACTCCCTAGGATCGAGCGACTCAGAGGCTGTTGCTGACTCTGCGTTCAGCGGGCTGGGCGACAGATGGTAGCAAGGCGGAAGTGGGCTTTGCTCCCCCTTCATTTCTCCGATCCCTTCATTGGTGGGGAACCTTACCAATAATCTCTTAGTGGAGATCACGGCATCCAGCAGATTCAGCCCCGGTCTTCCCAAGATGGCGTTATAAGCCAGCGGGACCCGGACCACCAGGAAGTTTATGACCACGGTGCTCTGACATGGAGGAGTTCCAGCCGTGACCGGGAGAGCAATTTCGCCTTCGACGTTCACTGAGTCTCCCGTGAAGCCCATTAGTGGTGTGGCAACGGGTCGGAGCAAAGACCTTGATAAGTTCATCCGAACAAAAGCCTCATAACTCAAGACATCCACAGAGCTCCCACTATCAATTAAAATTCTTTTTACAGGGTGTTTAGCTATAGTCATGGAACCACGACGCTGTCGTCGTGTTTATTAACTACCCCATCTAGATCCTTTCCGAAGAAAGGTATTACAGAGTCTATTCCCTCTCGCGGCCTCTTCGAACCACCATCCGTTCCCCAAGATCATAGCTATGGTCTTTTCAGTTGGGGCATTATCCACGCCAGCCGGGCGACTGGGGCACCATGGGGCCCACGCGGGGAGATTCCCCTTCGAACAAACTTGCCCAGGTGGCCTTGCTGAACCAGCTCCTCGATGGCCTTTTTTAGATGGCGGCAGTCTTCGGTGTCGTGGCCGTAGTCCCGATGGTACCGGCAGTAAAACTCCTTGTTGCGGGGGCCCCCGGACTTCAAGGGAGCCGGACGCTTGAAATATGGTTCCTCCTCGATCTCCAGTAGGATGTGGGAGATGGGGCCATGAGGGGAGTGAACTGCTCTTTAGGAATCAGCGCCTGTGGCCGGCGATCCGAGCGTCGTGGAGGCTCGGGCTTCCTAGGTTGTGCACCAGCGCGGTCAGAAGGCGGCGGTTTGTTACCGGGGTTCTTGTCAACTTCTCTCCTGGAAGAATCTGCCTCGTCAGCGCGGATGTACTTCTGTGCCCGGCTCAGAAGCTCGGCGTAGGAACGCGGAGGCTTCTTATCCAGAGAGTAAGCGAATCTGGACGGGCGAAGTCCTCTCTTCAGGGCCAAGGTGGCGACAGAGTCTTCCAGGTTGTACACCTCCAGCGCTGCTTCCTTAAATCGAGCGACGAAATCCTTTAAGGTCTCGCCACTCTTCTGCTGGACAGCAAAGAGGCTATCGGCAACTCGTGGGATCTTTCGACAGGCATCAAAATGAGCCAGGAAGGACCGCTCAAGTTGCCGAAAGGAGTTGATGCTGCGTGGGGTAACGGGAGTACCACGCGCGTGCCGCCTTACGGAGCGTGGCCGGGAAGGCGACGCATAATAAGGAATCCGTCGCTCCCTGGACCTGCATGAGGACTTTGTAGCTTTCCAGATGGTCCAGGGGGTCCGTCGTTCCATCATATGGATCCAATTGAGGGAGACGGAACCGGGGGGGACCGGTTCCTCCATGATATGGCGAGAAAGCGGGGGCGACGCTTCATACTCCGCCGCATAGGGATCGGCGATCCGGCGGCTGAGTTCGTCCAACCGCCGATGGTACTCGTCAAGCCTTTGCTCGGCCCGCGGGTGGTTTTCCGGGGAGTGTTACCTCGGGATGAGTCGGAAGAAGAAGATCGCCGGCGCAAAGAACGTGCCCGCTTGGACTCCTTTTCTTCCGGTCGGTGGTGGGAACGACCGGAGCGGGGGAGGGAGACCGTCGTCGCTTCGAGGTCCCTTGACGAGGTTCGGGGGGTGAGCGGTGAGAGACCTCAGGCGGGGTCCCTCCTTGGTGAGACTGACTGTTCCTCGCACCCCTTCGTCCCGCACAGGGGGTTGAGTTACAGCAGCCACATAATGCTCTTGCAGCCCCCGGACCATCGTCGTCAGATCCTGGACCTGATGGGCTAGAACATCAAGCCGGTCAGGTTGGCTCGTCGGTGCAGGGGTGGAGCATGGGGTTGGCCTCCGAATGCTCCACTCGCGGGATGCGCCGGCTGCCTGGCTAGAGGAAGCCTCTTGTGCTCGCGTGGTCACCATCGCTTCCTTTGCAAAATTGGAGGGGTTCCAGGGAGAATTTTCGACCTGGTCTGCCCCCCTACCTGGCGCGCCAATCTGTTGCGGCCGATCACGTATGATGAACGTCGGGCAGGCTAGGATCACCGTGTGCGCAGAGAGGCCACCGTCTTCCTCCGGAGCCTGCAAAAAGTCCCGGGCCGGTGGTTCCGGCGGGGACCCTCCGACGCCCAAGTTAGTGAGTCGTCGAACAGGGATATGATTTTTTTAGAATTGTTTAGAGAAAGTTCCAGAGAGAGTCCCCTTGCATGGAGCTCGGGTCCTCTTTTTATACCTGTTGGGGATCCCGTATACCTCGGTCTGTTGGAACCGTCGAATCCGCTTGCGATGTTTCATCGAACGGTAAGCGTTGGACTGTTGCTGGATAAGGGCCGCTTATAGCGGTAACTGCCTGATCAGGCTAACACTTGCCCGTGATTTTGGTGAGCGAGGTGCTTAGATCGCGGGGGTGTAAGACTACATTGTGTATGTGGGAGATACTGCGGGCCGACGCTGGGGCCGATGCCGGAGGCCGGAGCCAATGCAGGAGGTCGGAGTCAGAGTTGCACAGGAGGTCGGCGCTGAGGCCGACGCTGGGGGCCGGCACTAGAGGCCGACGCTGGAGTCTGTTTTGGTGTTAGCGTGTAACTTTGATGCCGACGCTGGGTGCCGGACTTTGGCGCTGTTGCTGGAGGCCGACGCTGGAGGCCGACACTGGAGGACGGCACTGGAGGCCGACGCTGAAGGCCGGCGCTGGAGGCCGACAATGGAGGCCGACGGGAGACCGACACTGGAGGCCGACGCTGGAGACCGGCACTGGAGGCCGACGCTGGAGGCCGGCACTGGAGGCCGGTACTGAAGGCCTTGGGTTTTGTTGTCACATCATTGCTTTCGAAAACCGCGCAGAAGATAATATTTCCTCGGGGAAACAGCCAGCCGTATCATCACATATACTCACGGTGAAAGAAACAATTAGTCGATCATTTTGCCACCACTTTGTTCATGAATATATCAAGATTAGTACAGAAAAGAACTAAATTTGCTAACCTGGATGCCATCCTGTACACTGCTTTAAAATTAGATATACAGCATTATTAATCATTCATATAAGGTTAAAAAAGAAGAGAAAGATCTGGTGTCATCTCTAGAGTTTGACTATCCTAAGAAATTGGATCACACACTTCTGTGCTACATGCAAAAGAAACTCTAGCACCATGCTTTGCAACCATTGCAAATTTAACGACAAAAAAAAAATGCAACTCTGACATGTTATGTCAGTTTTCAGTCATGAAAAACTAACAGAGGGCGAAATTCATCCTTTATCTATCGATGCTAATCATCAAGGGCTTAAGTGGCAGTCCATAAAACATTATGGCATATAATAAATACTTATTGCTCCACTAGGTTATTGACACAATACAATGGAGGAATACTGTACACCCTTTCACAAGTCCTGTAGCATAATGCATTGGCTTGTATCATATGTTGCACATCAGAATGGCATTCTAATGAATGGGCCAAAAATCATTGACACAGGTCTGAGACCGTGTACAGGTATCCAAAAGCTAAACCACCCTCATGTATTTTTGCAGGAAGTTTCATGCCCCATTCTCTCTTCCTATACTTTGCAAGTGTATTTACAGCCTATTCAGAATTTAGATCTACCAATGGGCGCAAAGGTCCAACTCAATAATGGATTGATCCATAATTCATACAGGAGAAATTGGGTTGTCTGTTTTCATCAACTTAACATTTTGAAGTATATCCTATTTTGCATGACATTGCTGAGCTATCTCAAACAAAGATAAATGCACAAACACATGATCTTATGATCGAACAATGCAAGGGTACTCTTGGGAAAGATTGACAATCCCCCGTATCGTCCCATCAAAATTCTACAATATTGACAACAAGGATGACTCCATCTATTTAAATTAGTTCTTTTGATACTTCATCATTCTGGGAATGATGTACATTCCCTGCAAGAAGATGGTTTTGAATTTATAAATAATATCTACATGAAACTTTAATAGGAGGTTAGCATCAACAAGAAACACTATTTATAAAAAATCATTTCAACTAACTAGCTATTAATTTCACAGTCCTTGCCATCCTTTGAACCAACCCATTTAGTGACTGCTTTTACACCATTTATGCATATGAGGGTATTCTTGTCATTAATCTAGCTGAACAGCTTATGACCCAACCAAAAAAAAAAAAAACATACATAATCTGTTCCTCTTCCTTTTTCGTTGTCCCTATTAACATGTCCTTGTTAACCTCTCTCGTGCTAGAGTTCTCAAAGCAACTAACAGTCGCAAATATCATTCATCACTGTTTGATCCTCAACATGGCAACAATAGTATACCCACACCCATTTTAGAGGGCTAATCTGTTCACCTACTTAGACCGCGTGACATCATTTTAGACAAACAATTAAAAAAAACTGATAATGAAATACATGGCATGGAAATAAAACTGAAGAGTTACCCAACTTAGACATAAGTTTCAATTCAAATCTGAATAACTCCAACAAATGTACGATAATGGATGTAATTACTTCATTTTACAACCAAAAGTATCTAACCTGAAAAGATAAAATCACATTGCATTCTTCACATCCAAATTAAAATTTCAAATATAAATTTCACTGCAATCAATTAAGAGATAGTTTGATACAATATAAAATTTAACAAAATTTAAAAATACATGAAATGAAAGATATAAAAAAAAAGCTGAGGTCAATAATCTGTAGGAGAAAGGTTGTCACCCTGTCCGCGAGGATCTGACGCTCCAGGAGCCTTTAAGAATAATTAAAAATATTTAATTTGCTCAACTATCAATTACAATATATTAGATAAATAATTAATTTAATATAAAAATATATAATTAATAATATATGTATTTATCTGATGTGGAACAAACATATGTACGATAGATGTAAGCCGCTCAATATACTCTCTCATAGAATCTATCGCTGCACGATCATCGGCATGCCTCCGTTGCATCTCCTCTATCACTGCTCTATCCTCGGCACGACTCCATTACATCTCCTCCATCGCTGCTCTTCTCATTTGAAATGTGGTTTGAAATGCCAAAGCTCAGACACAAGAGCAATGTGATCTTCTCTCCATATTGTATCTGAGCTTTGGCATCTGAATCCATCTTCTCTAAAAGATTTTTAGAGTATCTAGTGTATTACAGGATGGGAATACTAATGATAGTTCAAAAGGTTAATTTTGGTGCTAATCATTAGGTTATTATTGCCAGCATGCAGTCATAGATAACCACTAAACTTCCATGCCATAGATTCTCACTCAATTTGACCTTATTTTTTGAAAAAAAAGGTCCATCTATATTCTGTTTATATAATGTCTTTTTTTCTGTTTATTTTTCTTTATAGATCTTATGGTTTGAAACTGTTGTGATAGGATCCTTCTGGAGCTCTAGTCACTAAAGAAAAGGAAGCAGCAACTCAAATTGGCAAATTGCCCATTTGCAACAACCAGCTCAACTGTCACCTGGCCTGCTTACGTCCGATCAAGAAGACTCAGCGACCAAATCAAACTCCATTTAGTTCACTGGAGAATACACTCCCTATTAAGAGTGCTCAGCATCCATAATGTTTTTCACCCAAAGTTAGTCAGATGAATGCAAACCATCTTATAGGACTAAGGGTATAGGCCTGTCCGAGCATGCTATGGTTGTACTCTTCTGTTAAGTGTTTTTTTCCTTCTCATTCACTTGTTAACTTCATTTTAGTTCTCCACCAAACAGCTATACATCAGACCATGGATAGTAATCATCTTCAAGCATAACAGGGAATTGGTCTTCCAAAAAGTTTAATTGTTATGTTAAACAAAAAACAAAAGGAACATATAGAAAGTTAAAAGGTTGAAATGTTATTCACTTATCCAACATTTCATCAATAGCAGAAAACCATATTAAAATAAGCCAACCAATATATGCAGACTTGCACAAAAAAACCTATTGAACAACAATGTTAGTAATGGAATATGTCTGAAGAACAGCAAAAGAAAGCAATCATTTACTAATGTCAATGTTTCACCAGTGTAAATTGACAATTAGACTACATAACAGCATAAAAACAGTTGACCATCAGGAACTGACATAAATAACTACCATCTTGAACTTAAAATACTTAAAATTTCATGCATCAAAATAGTTCTACAAAGCGGACATATGGAGATTATAAACACCAGGTCATGTGTTTTATATAGTAATCATTGGAGATAAAAGATGCCTCTTGCCAAAGCTATGGCCATGTATGGCCAGGCTTTGGAAAGTTTCAAAGGCTAAGAAATACTATTAATTGTCTTAGGCACACAAATTAATGTTAATTTCTGCAGCAAAGGATGTTCTGATGTAAGCAAACATAGAAAAAGATTTTCTATGTTTAGTAAAACAAAATTTATGATAGATTGATTACATGGTGTGTCTGAATTATAAAACAAAATTTGAATGACTACTAAATGATTACTAAGCCTAGCTTGGCAAGGTTACTCATAGCATAGGATTTTCATATACATACTCTAAGACTATGTTCTTGTATGTCAGCCTCATTTATTATAGCAAAAGTTTATAAAATGCCTGATGTCATTTCTTATCTTCTGGTCATTGTCAGATTATTCTGACCGACTAGTATTTCACAATCGATGTCTAGCCTCTCTCCTGTTCAAAATCTCATTAGAGGCTATCTCTAATGATTAGTCAACATAACATAATGGTTAGTCCACATAATATCATTGCTATCTCTCCACGCATATGACCTGGTCTACACATGAGGAAGACGTGGAGAACATGTTAAACCTGATATTTATTGTTTGCCTTTCCCTATGAACGTAAGCTTTAGGGTCAATGGCATGATATTATTTCTATCTCTCCTCATGTATGATTTGAGTTGTTTGTGAGGAGGCATTAAGCTTGGCATATATTGTAGATTCTTTCTTTATCAACTTAAGATATTAGGGTTGGTATTTATTATCAAATTATAATAAATTAGGATCACACCTAAAATTATTAGCAAAGAAGGTATTATTTGGACTTTTTAAACTTAGGTAAGTTCCAATAATCTTCCTAGCACATTACATATAGTGTTTATATAGACCAAGCAGTAGCCTCTCTTTGCAAAAAACAACAAAACCATGAAACAGAGAAACAGAGATACATGACAGAGACTGCAACAACTAGTAGAGACAGAGGAGGGAGAGGGGTGGGGGTGCAAAAAGGAACGTCGCCAAAGAAACAAAAGCATGGAATGGAGTGTTAGACTGGTTTACTGTGCCCACATATATAAAAAGAGTTTGTAACTTCCAAAATTTAAATCTGTTTATTAAGAGTATCATAGTGCATTGCAATTGTGAGATGAAAACCATTACCATAAAAACTAGGAAATAGAAGTAACACGTAGAATGCAACAAACTTTGCATTCCCCTGATACTCTATACTCAACCTTTTCTTTCTAACACACTCCAGGGCACACTCCTACCATAATTGTGTAGAGCACAAGAACATGGTGGGCCTCCTTGTCCCAACTTAAGTACAACTAAAAAAACAAATTAACAAACAGTAAATAAACAAACCTCTAGGACAATCATATATTAATCCAAAACATAGCAGTCATAATATAATGTAGTCTTTTAACAGCCAAATTCACCAGTTACTTGGCCTATCCTTCACATCATAATTCAGGGGCAAATCCAGTTTGCATTACAGAACACCCTTTTCCCATCCTGACCTTACAGAAAAGTTCCAGAACCTATTCCATGAACTAATGCATCCAATGTTTTAGGAGAGAACGCACTGATAAACTGACACCCAGATCCCAAATCCACCAAGGTGACTTTTGAGAACCACAGAAGAAATCTGGTAAACCCTTTTCACTTAATAACTCTGCAGAGTCTTATATTCTTTTGTCTATCGAAGCCAAGTGAAACAATCAGATCAGATATTCTTTGTCGAAAGCAACACGCTGGTTTGTCCGATGACTCAAACTACCGTTCCATTAAAAAAAAGAAATATAAAGAAAAAGAAAAATGATCATAGATGCTAGCATATTTATGAAGATAATTTAGGAGCTTGTGAAGACATATCTAATAAGGATCTATAACCCCGAAAAAGACACAATTACAATGATCTAAAAAAGCATCTGAGAATTTATCATCACCTTTTACTATTACTACTACTACTATTACTGTTATTATTATTATTATTATTATTTAAAATCTTTCAAGCTAATTCCACAAAGCTCGAAACAGATGGCGTAGACGCAAAATTAAAGAGACAACCAAACACAAAAGAAGGCTCGGAGCAAGGAGCAGCAGCACAAAGACACTTGGTATTCCACACAGAGAGACCAGTAGACTGGGGGTGGGTGCAGAGAGGAGTGAGAGACTCACCTTGAATTTGATCGGCTGGGTGCGGGCACCATGTGGGAGAAGGCGAGAAATAAGTGGGAAGTTGGGAAGGTCCTCAACTCTTATAATTCCTTCCACCAACTGTACGCACACTGTGAAGTGGCAAGGAGAACACCCAGAGCCGAATCAAAGGAAAATAGAGAGAGAGAGAGAGAGTAAGGAAGCTAACTGTAGATAACGGAGTCACCTCGATATCATTGGATTGATGGAGAGAAAACTGGTGCCTCACGGAGAAGGAAGAGGCAGGGAGGAAGATCGGGCCGGAAGAGCTGCTTGGTTTGATGGAAGAGGCAGGGCAGCGTTAGAATCTGAGACGAAAGCTCTGGGACAAAAAGCTCTGGGACAAAAAGCTCTGGGATGAAAGCTTGGTTTGAATGAAAGCTCTGGGACAAAAGCTCTGGGATGAAAGCTCAGGCCAACGCTTGAGAGGAAGCTAGCGCATTAGATCTTGGAGGAACGCTTGGGCCGGGAGAAGATATTTTAGGAGTCCGATGCCGATGTAGACCAGACGCTTTAAACAAGCATCAGGACGATTTGGAACGATTCAGGCCTCCTCGATTCGCCACCCTAGCGTCTGTAAAATAGCGTTGCTACACTGAATATTTGTTGTAGTGTGAGTTGCTAGATCTGGGCAATAAGTGGTATCAGAGCAGGTGCTCTTGTTGTTAAGCCCTAAAAAGCTTGGAGCTAAAGATTATGGTAACCTTGTTGAGTGAGGGACAATCCACTAATAGGCCACCATTATTTAATGGCATAAATTATGGATATTGAAAATCTAGAATAAAAATTTTCATTCAAGCACTTGACTATGACTTATGGAGTATCATAATAAATGGTCCTCACACACCCACACTAGAATAATAACATGGTGATTCCTAAATCAGAAACGGAATGGGATGAACATGATAAAAAGTTCGCTCAGCTCAATGCTAAAGCCGTGAATGTTTTATATTGCTCATTGGATGCTAATGAATTTAATTGCATATCTACTTGTTTATCTGCTAAAGAAATTTGGGATAGATTAAAAGTTACCCATGAGGGTACTAATCAAGTGAAAGAATCTAAAATTAATATGCTTGTCCATAAATATGAATTATTTAAGATGGATGCTAGTGAATTAATTTCTGAAATGTTTACTAGATTTACTGACATTATAAATGAACTTAAAAGTCTTGGTAAATCATATACTAATGCTGATCTTGTGAAGAAGGTATTACGATCTTTGCCTAGGTCTTGGGAGGCCAAAGTCACTGCTATTCAAGAGGCAAAGGACCTTAATGTTTTACCCCTAGAAGAATTGTTGGGATCATTAATGACCCATGAGCTTCAAATCAAACAACACACCGATGAGAACGAGTCTAAGAAAAGAAGGACTATGGCTCTTAAAATTTCTGAACTAAAGGAAGAGTCAGATGAATCTAAGGATGATAGTGATGATGAGGACATGGCCCTTATTACTATAAAATTTAAGAGATTCATAAAAAGAAGAAAGTTCGAAGAAAAAAGGAAACCATTTGCAAACAAAGATGGGAATAAAGAAAAGGAAAAAGAAATTATCTGTTATGAATGCAAGAAGCCGGGACACTTTAAATCGGAATGTCCGCAACTAAAGAAAGGTCCCAAGAAATTTAAGAAAAAGACAATGATGGCTACATGGAGTGATTTTGAAAGTTCCAGCTCCGAAGGAGAAGAAAAGAATAAAGTGGCCAATCTTTGCTTCATAGCGGACAACGAGGAGGTGTGTCTTGCAACCCATGGATCTAAACAAAAATGGTATCTTGATAGTGGGTGTTCAAGGCACATGACTGGTGATGAATCATAGTTCATCACTTTAGAAGCTAAAGATGGAGGGATAGTCACCTTTGGAGATAATGGCCAAGGTAAAATCATTGGCATTGGTAAAATTGGTGTCACCCCTCATGCATATATTGAAAATATCTTATTAGTTAAAGGTTTAAAGCATAACTTGTTAAGTATTAGTCAATTATGTGACAAAGGTTTCAAAGTAATTTTTGAATTATCTGTTTGTATTGTTTCAAATCCTGCTGATAATTGCATGAAACTTATTGGTCACAGGCATGGAAATGTTTATACTATTAATTTGAATGATTTAAATGACCATGACTTTGATCGTTTAGTTGCTATGAATGCTAAAATTGTTGAATCAAGTTGGTTATGGCATCATAGACTTGCACATATTAGTATGGATCTTCTTTCTGCTGATCCAATTATTGATTTTGATGATTAACAAAAGCCATGAGTATATTCATTGTGTTCCTGACAAATTTGAGAAGTATTTCAGGGATTAAGAATGTTTAATTATTCAAATGATACACAAAATCAGTTTTGAATTAAGTTTTAAATAAAAAATATTTAAGTTTAGAACTTGGAGTCGACACCCATAGTGTCTAGAGCCGACACTAGGGCGTATCAGAATAGTTCTACATTTTCGGCACGGTTTGGAGTCGACACCTGAAACTCTAGAGCTGACTCTAACTTGAGATACAGAGGAGTACTTTCTGCATCAGTTTTTGAAGCTGACACCTGGAGTTCGGGAGCCAACACCTGGAGTTTGGGAGCCGACACCTAAAATTTCTGGAGCCGACTCTAACCTAAGAACAGAGAGCATTTTTTTAAGACATCGTTAGAGTCGACACCCTCGGATATTGGAGCCGACTCCTGAATGCAACGAGCCGACACATCACTTTTTCGGAGCCAACTCCCCAATGAACTTTTTATTTCTATTTTTGGAAACTCGAGTTGGAGCCGACACATGCAAAGTTGGAGCCGACTCCAACCTGTTAGGAACGGATTTTCAAATTATCAGAACGGACCCTAACGGTAATATTTTTTACCTAATCTCTAACGGCTATATTTCTGTGTGTAAAAGCAATCGAAGTACCCTATAACGGTTATTTTCTCACCTAATATTGGATTAAGAGAACTATAAAACGGGGCATCCGTCCGTTTGAAAATGAAATAGAAAAAATCAAAAAAATCAAGTGAAAAAGAGAGAGAAATTTTCAAAGAGAAATCTCTGAGTCCATACCTTTTATCTGAAGAGAGATTCAAAAGAAATCCAAAGCTTTCAAAGATCATTTTTGGAGGATTTTCGGAGAAGAAAAGAAGAAGCTCAAAAGCCCCTTTCTCTTCAACTTCTCTGCAACAACTTTCTGTGAAGAATCAGAGCTGAAGCTTGATTCAACCATTCAAAAGAGAAGAGGAAAAGAAGAAAAGAAGAAAAGCTCACATTCAAATCGCTTCAAACAGGCTTTTCTAATCCTTGTTCATTTAAATTGCATATTTGCTCATTTGAGGAGCTATTTGTATTGTAAACATTTTTTTATTATTGTTTGCTAATTCAATCAGGGGGATTGAATTAGTGGAGGTTGGTTACCTCGGGACAAGCTAGGTTAGCTTGGGTTGGGTTTGTGCTGGTGAGCCCGAAAAAACCGCTGGGTTCGTTGTGATCCCGGAAAACAACAAGTTTGAGTTGTGAGCTTGTAAAACAACTCGGCTGTAATCTAGAGAGATTATAGTGTGGACCCAAGTGAATCTTGGGAGTGGACGTAGGTGTTGGTTGCACCGAACCACTATAAAATATCTTGTGTTTGCCGTGCATTTTCTCTCTCTCTCTATCTTCTTTGTTTGTGCTTGCTTATTAATTTTTACTTGCACTTTCACATCAATTAAATTTTAAAAGTTTAAATTTTTTAAGAACCCAATTCACCCCCCCCTCTTGGGTTGCCATCTGGGCCAACAATTGGTATCAGAGCAAGTGCTCATTTAGAATTTGATCTCACGATCAAGAGTAAAGATCCATTATGGCAACACAAAGTGGTTCATTTTTTGAAGGTCATTCTACGAATAGACCTCCTTTATTTAATGGCTCAAACTATTCTTATTGGAAAGCTAGAATGAGGATATTCATTCAAGCTTCTTGATTATGAGCTTGGGGATATTAAATGGACCTAGTACACACCCACACGATGGCACTATTGTTCCTAAAGCCCGAAAGGGATTGGAATGATAATGATAGGAGAATGGCTCAACTTAATGCTAAAGCCATTAATATTTTATATTGTTCCTTAGATTCAAATGAATTCAACCGCATCTCTACTTGTAATTCCGCAAAAGAAATTTGGGATAGGTTGGAAGTTACACATGAAGGAACAACCAAGTAAAAGAATCAAAGATAAATATTTTGGTTCATAAATATGAATTGTTTACATGGAACAAACTGAAACCATCACATGCATGTTCACTAGATTCACTGATATTGTGAATGGTTTGAAAAGTCTTAGGAAAAGTTTATACTAATGCTGATTGTTCGCAAAATTCTTAGGTCACTTCCAAGATCGTGGGAAGCAAAAGTCACAGCAATCCAAGAAGCCAAAGACCTCAATGCACTACCCTTAGAGGAGCTTCTAGGATCTTCATGACCCACGAATTGACAATGAGGCAGCATGTTGAGGAGGAAACAAAAAGAAGAAAACCATTGCCCTCAAGGCTGCAGAAATTGGAAGAGAGCAGCAGTGATGATGAAGATGAAGATGATGATGAAACTGCTCTCTTGGCCAAGAAAATTTAAGAAATTTATGAAAAAGCCCTTCCAAAAAAATTTGGAACAAAAATGGAAGGAGAAAGGGAGAAAGAAAGGACAAGAAAAGAAAAAGACCCTTGAATGTTATGAGTGTAAGAAACCGGGCATTTCGATATGATTGTCCTCAATTAAAAAGGTTACAAGAAAAAGAAGAAGGCATATGTTGCAACATGGACTGATAGAAGAATCTTCTTCCGAAGAAGAAGAACAAAAAGAAGTTGCAAATATTTGCTTTATGGCCAACGACGACGACAATGAGAGGTAAGTTCCGAAACTCATGATTTTACATTTGATGAAATGTTTGAGGCTTTAATGAACTTATTATGATTTTAAAATTTTGAAAAAGAAAAATAAATCTTTGAAAAATGAAAACTTAAATTTAGCTTAAAAGAAAAATGAATTAACTCTTGAAGTTAAAGATTTAAAAGATGAAAAGGAACTAAAAGAAAAAGAACAAATGAAAACATTAATTTAAAGAAAGAAGTTGATAAAGTATAAAAACATTGTTGAAAATTTATTAAGTTCAGAAAAATTAAATTTATTTTAAGATAGTCAAAAAGCTGTTTTTGATAAAGCTGGTTAGGATAAACTAAGAAAAAAAATCACTAAAGAATTTTTTATTAAAAGCAACCAAAAATATGTTTTGTAATGAAAAAGGTCATAAATCCTTTGAATGCAAAACATTAAAAAACAACAAGAATTAAATATTAAAGCTAAGAAAATATGGGTTCCGAAAGGAACAATTTTTTGCTACTAACCATGAAGGACCCAAGAAAGCTTGGGTACCTAAACATAAAGTTTGATTATATTGCAGGAATGTCTTGTAGCCAAAAGATCAAAAAGAAAGTGGTATCTTGATAGTGGCTGCTCAAGACATATGACGGGTGACAAAGATGATTCATCACCCTAGAAGAAAAAGGTGGAGTTGTGACATTTGGCGATAACGGTAAAGGTCAAATTATGGGCCTTGGTAAAGTTCGCATAACTCCATCCATAGTTATTGATAATGTACTTTATGTTAATGGTTTGAAAGCATAATCTAATTAGTATAAGTCAATTATGTGATAAAAACTTTAATGTTTCATTTAAATCTTCTTATGCACTGTAACTAATTCTATTGATGATAGCATTGTTTTACTGGTTATAGACATGGCAATATATACTTAGTTGACAGAAAAATTTCTAAGAGTAATCATTGCTTAATTGCTGATAATGCTAACATTAAATGATATTAGTTGGTTGTGGCATCGTAGATTAGGTCATGCAAGCACACACCTTATTTCAAAACTAATTAAAATGGATTTAGTTAAAGGATTACCTAAATTAGATTTTGAAAATAATAAAATATGTGATGCATGTCAATTTGGAAAACAAACTAGAAGTTCTTTTAAATCTAAAAATATTGTTTCAACTTCTAGGGGACTAGAGCTACTTCACATGGACCTTTTTGGACCAACTAGAACCACAAGTCTAGGAGGAAAGAAATATGGTCTAGTGATTGTAGATGATTATTCTAGATATACTTGGGTAATGTTTTTAGCTCACAAAGATGAGACTTTCTCGATATTCCTGAAATTTTCAAGAAAGTCACAAATGAGAAAAACACTACTATAGTATCTCTAAGAAGTGATCATGGAACAGAATTTGAAAATCACTATTTGAAAATTTCTGCACTGAAAATGGAATTAATCATAATTTTTCAGCCCCTAGGACTCCACAACAAAATGGTGTAGTTGAAAGAAAAATAGACTTTAGAAGACATGGCCCGTACCATGCTATGTGAAAGCAACTCCAAAGTATTTTGGGCGGAAGCAATTAACACAGCATGTTACATCTTAAAGAGCTTTAATAAGACCAATATTAAAGAAAACACCTTATGAATTATGGAATGAAAGAAAACCAAATATAAAATACTTTCATGCATTTGGATGTAAATGTTTCATTCATAATAATGGTAAAAACAATTAGGAAAATTTGATGCTAAATCTGATGAAGGAATTTTCTTAGGTTATTCAACAACTAGTAAGGCATATAGAATCTTTAACAAGAAACCTTAGTAGTTGAAGAATCCATTCATGTAGTTTTTGATGAATCTTTAGCAACTAGTTCAAAAGATTGATGATGAGGAAGATACAAACATAATTGAAAAGATCTTGAAAAAATTAATATTGAAGTATCTTCTGATCATGAACAAGAAGCTAAAGATGATGATTCACATAAGGATGATGTTAATATGATCATAATGATGTAGATCTTCCAAGAGACTGGAGATATGCCATAGTCATCCTAAGGAATTGATTATAGGCGATCCATCTCAAGGAATAAGGACTAGATCATCAATGAGAAATATTAGTAATCATCTTGCATTTGTATCACAAATTGAACCTAAAACTATAGAAGAAGCTGAATAATTGGATGTTAGCATGCAAGAAGAATTAATCAATTTACTAGAAATAATGTTTGGACCTTAGTTGAAAGACCTAAAAATCATTCAGTATAGGATCTAAAATGGGTTTTAGAAATAAATTAGATGAAAATGGCATAGTAATTAGAAACAAAGCTAGATTGGTTGCTAAAGGATATAATCAAGAAGAAGGTATTGATTTTGATGAAACCTTTGCACCTGTAGCTAGATTAGAAGCCATTAGACTATTACTTGCATTTGCATGTCATATGAACAATTTTATTTCAAATGGATGTAAAAAGCGCATTTTTAAATGGATTTATAATGAAGAAGTTTATGTAGAACAACCACCAGGTTTTGAAGATCACGATTTTTCAAATCACGTTTTTAAATTGCACAAAGCTTTATGGTTTGAAACAAGCACCTAGAGCTTGGTATGATAGGTTAAGTAAATTTTTAATAGAAAATGATTTTACAAGAGGAAATGTTGATAAAACCTTGTTTTTGAAAAGAAAAAGTAAAGATTTACTTGTAGTACAAATATACGTAGATGACATTATTTTTGGTGCTACTAACGAATCTCTTTGTCAAGAATTTGCAAAGTTAATGCAGGGAGAATTCGAGATGAGCATGATGGGAGAACTCAACTTCTTCCTTGGACTCCAAATCAAACAAAAGGAGGGAATTTTCATCAACCAAACAAAGTACACAAGAGAACTACTCAAAAAGTTTGGTATGGAAACAATGAAACCCCTCGGAACACCAATGAGTCCTTCATGCAAGCTAGACAAAGATGAAGAAGGTAAGAAAGGTTGATCAAAAGTATTATCGAGGTATATCGGATCCCTTCTTTATTTAACAGCAAGTAGACCAGATATTATGTTTGCAGTATGTTTATGTGCTAGATTTCAATCTGAACCTAAAGAATCACATTTAATAGCTGTTAAAAGAATACTTAAGATATCTAAATGGAACTAAAAATGTAGGTTTATGGTATTCTAGAGACTCCACATTAAACCTAATTGCATATTCAGATTCTGATTATGCTGGATGTAAATTAGATAGAAAAAGCACAAGTGGTGCATGCCAATTTCTTAGGAAGTAACTTAATCACATGGTTTAGCAAAAAGCAAAATTCAGTTGCATTATCAACTACTGAAGCTGAATATGTAGCAGCTGGAAGTTGCTGTGCGCAAATCCTATGGATTAAGCGACAACTTGAAGACTATGGTATCACACTTGATAAAACACCCATAAGATGTGATAACACTAGTGCAATCAATTAACTAAAAATCCAATTCAACACTCAAGAACAAACACATAGAAATTAGATATCATTTTATAAGAGAACATGTAGCTAATAATGAAATTTGTGTTGATTATGTTACTGAAGAACAATTAGCTGACATATTTACAAAACCTTTAGTGAAGAGAGATTTTGTTATCTTAGAGGAGAGTTAGGATTTGTGACCCTTAGAATGATTTTGAAACCCCTAAGGAATTATCTAGAATTCTCAATTTCTTGAAATTCTTTCATGATTCTAAGGAAATTCATCTAGAATTGAACCATTTGATTCACCAATCCAAAGATTTTCATTTATTGATTTTCTTTTGACATTTCAGAATTTAAAACTCTTTTTTTTTTCTGAAATGGTCTTGGAGCCGACTCCTAGTATGGAGTCGACTCGTGTTTCTCGGTCTGAAACTTGGAGCCGACCCCTCTCAGCGGAGCGACTCCAGTTCGGGTGCTAACTGTATTAGCGGAGTCGACACCCGACTTTGCGGGAGTCGACGTGGTCCCAATTTGACTTTTTAGGGCAGAGTCGACACCTATTCCCCCAATCATTTCCAATCTCTTCCAAACTCTCTTCCAAACCCTCCAAAACCTAAATCTCTTAAATTCATTCCCTCAATTAATGGCACCAAAACGAAGGGGATCGATCTTTGGAGCTCCGTGGTGAAAGGAAGAGGAGTGAGACCCTCCCATCGCCCAGCTCTTCTTCTTCTTCATCCTCCACGCCCAGTGCTTCCAGGTCCATCTTCACCACAGGTAGATATTAGTGGGAAGAGTGATTACAATGGGAAGAAAGGTTGATTTCGATTCTTTGAGATGAGGGCTTCTCATAGGCAAGCAAATCAAAGAATGGGATGGGAGAAGGTTTGTTCTTTTGATGTTCCGACCTATCCTGCTCTTGTTAAAGAATTTTACTTGAATTTATCTAGAGGAGATGGAGGCTTAATTAGCTTTGTGAGAGGAACAAGGATCCACCTCACCTCCAAGATTTTGGGTAGACTGTTAGAATTCCCTTGTCTGGACCATTGCTAATGCCATAGTGAAAGAGGAGCAGCTTTATCTAGAATGCTTGGAAGAGAAGTTTTGAATTTGAAGAAGTTAGGGCTAACCAGTTGCCCTTGGAGCTTAGATTGCTACACAATATCTGCAGCAGGATACTCTTTCCCAAAACGGCGATTTGAGTATGTTTCTGAGAGAGTTATTTAGTTATGGATGTTGTTGTGACCAGCCAACCTATTAACCTTCTGGGATGATGATTTGGTATATGCAGAGGCTGAGAAAGAAGAGATCTACCCTTCCTATGGCATGATTTTGACCATGGTTTTCGAAGCCAAGGAGTTAGCATTTAGATAATGAGCCCATGAAAATCTTAAGACACACTGATTATTATACATTGCACCGGATGGGTTTTTAAAAAATGGAAGCTAGGAGAGGAAAGGAAGCATGGATGACAGGGCAGTTGAGATGGACAATGCAGAACCTTCAGTGAGACATACTTCACCTAGCCCCAGCAGTCCTGCACCTCCAGCACCTGCACCAGCTTCTACTTCATTCACTCAGGCCTCTATTGGCTTTTCTGAGACTCAGATGAGTTGAAATCTTTATTTTTGGATCAAGAAGATAAATTGAAAATTGAGTTTGATAAACTTATGGGTTAAGAGAATTACTTTACTCCTTAGAAGACAAAGTGAATAGATTCTAATCTTCTCTTGGAACTTCTTCTGAAGCCCTAAAGTATGATTTAATGAATATTTTGAAAGATCAAGGACATTGTGGGTGATTCTGACACATATTCTAGAAGCAATGTAGAGCTACAAGATAAAATTGCAAAGGTAGCTAATTTGGTTGAAAGGAGCTTAAATGATTTTATGAAAATACAAAAGGAAGGAATGGAGAAGATCTTAGAAGAGCTCAAGAGACGTCTTAGATTTTGATTAGTTTTTGATGTTTGTTTTACATTTTAATGTACTTACTCTTTGATGTTTAGTTTGTATTTTGATGTAATGAAGTATTTTGACTGATGTAATAAAGTATTTGATGCTTTGAGTAATGTAATGAAACAATTATGTAAATGAAATTTTGTTGTAATATTTCAGTATTCAATGAATATCATAGTTGAACTTTGATATTAAGTTGCTTGGATTTTGATTAACATTAAAGATTATTTATTCTTATGTTTAAACTTTTATAAAGAAAGAAAGAATGATTAATGTTAATTTAAGCTAAATGAATCTTTTCTTAACCTTTTTTGATAACAAAAAAGGGGGAGAGAAGATAATTGTATATGCATTGAATGAACATTGAATGAATTTGATTAACTGGTATCAAGCTTGAATGATTAATTGCATAAGTTTAATGATAAGGAGAAAGATGTTAATTTGAGTTCATAGGGGGAGCTACCTCATTCAGGGGGAGCTTAATTATGAATCTTATTTGTTGAAACTTTCATTGATTAATCATGCATATACTCAATGTTTTTGTCATCATCAAAAAGGGGGAGATTGTTGACCCAATTATTGATTTTGATGATTAACAAAAGCCATGAGTATATTCATTGTGTTTCTGACAAATTTGAGAAGTGTTTCAGGGATTAAGAATGTTTAATTATTCAAATGATACACAAAATCAGTTTTGAATTAAGTTTTAAATAGAAAATATTTAAGTTTAGATCTTGGAGTTGACACTCACTATGTCTGGAGCCGACACTAGGGCGTATCAGAACAGTTTTGCATTTTTGGCATGGTTTGGAGTCGACACCTGAAACTCTGGAGCCGACTCTAACCTGAGATACAGAGGAGTGCTTTCTGTGTTAGTTTTTGGAGCTGACACCTTAAGTTTGGGAGCCAACACCTAAAATTTCTGGAGCTGACTCTAACCTAAGAACAGAGAGCGTATTTTTAAGACATCGTTAGAGTCGACACCCTTGGATATTGGAGCTGACTCCTAAATGCGCCATGCTGACACATCACTTTTTCGGAGCCGACTCCCCAACAAACTTTTTATTTCTATTTTTGGAAACCCGAGTTGGAGCCGACACATGCAAAGTTGGAGCCAACTCCAACCTATCATGAATGGATTTTCAAATTATTAGAATGGACCCTAACGGTAATATTTTTCCACCTAATCTCTAACGGCTATATTTCTTTGTGTGTAGAAGCAATCCAAGTACCCTGTAACAGCTATTTTCTCACCTAATCTTGGATTAAGCGATCTATAAAAGGGGGCATCCGTCTATTTGAAAATGGAACCGAAAAATTGAAAAAAATCAAGTGAAAAAAGAGAGAAATTTTCAAAGAGAAATCTCTGAGTCCATGCCTTTTATCTGAAGAGAGATTCAAAAGAAATCCAAAGCTTTCAAAGATCATTTTTGAAGGATTTTCAAAGAAGAAAAGAAGAAGCTCAAAAGCCCCTTTCTCTTCAACTTCTCTACAACAACTTTCTGTGAAGAATCAGAGCTGAAGCTTGATTCAACCATTCAAAAGAGAGGAGGAAAGAAGAAAAGAAGAAAAGCTCACATTCAAATCGCTTCAAACAGACTTTTCTAATCCTTGTTCATTTAAATTGCATATTTGCTCATTTGAGGAGCTATTTTTTATTGTAAACATTTTTTCTAAATTATTGTTTACTAATTCAATCAGGAAAATTGAATTAGTGGAGGTAGATTACCTCGGGATAAGCTAAGGTTAGCTTGGGATTGGGTCGTGTGCTGGTGAGCCCAAAAAAATTGGTTGGGTTCATTGTGATCCCGGGTAAAACAACAAGTTAGAGTTGTAAGCTTGTAAAACAACTCGACTCTAATCGGTGGGATTATAGTGTGGACCCAAGTGTTGCTTGGGAGTGGACGTAGGTGTTGGATACACCGAACCACTCCCTCCCCCCCTCTTGGGTTGCCATCTGGGCCAACACTTTCAAAACTACGTAAAAAGAATTTAGTCAAAGGATTACCAAAATTGAATTTTGAAAAAGATAAGATTTATGATGCATGTCAACTAGGAAAACAAACTAGAGTTTCATTTAAATCTAAAAATATGATTTCAACCAATAGACCATTAGAATTACTGTATATGGATTTATTCGGACCAACTAGAACTACAAGTTTAGGAGGAAAACGTTACGGTTTTGTAATTATCGATGATTTCTCTCGATTTACTTGGATTTTATTTTTAGCTAGAAAAGATGAAGCATTCGCTGCATTTTAAAACTTATTTAAAAAGATTACAAATGAAAAGGGAGTTTCAATTTTATCGATTCGGAGTGACCATGGAAAAGAATTTAAAAATCATCTCTTTGAAAGTTTTTGCAATGAGCATGACATTAATCATAATTTTTACACACCTAGAACACCTCAATAAAATAGAGTTGTAGAAATAAAAAATCGAACCTTGGAAGAAATGGCCCATACCATGTTATGTGAGAGCAATCTCCCAAAGTACTTTTGGGCAGAAGCAATCAACACCTCATGTTACATTTTAAACCGAGCCTTGATCATACCTATTTTGAAAAAGACCCCTTATTAGCTTTACAAAGATCGAAAACCCAACATTTCATATTTTCGTGTTTTCAGATGTCGATGTTTTATATTGAATAATAGAAAATCAAATCTTGACAAGTTTGATCCAAAATCTGATGAAGGTATTTTTCTTGGTTACTCTTCTTCTTGTAGAGCCTACAGAGTTTTCAACAGAAATACTTTAGTAATAGAAGAGTCAATTTGTGTTGCTTTTGATGAAACTAATGATCTTCTAATAAGGGAGAGAAAGGCTATTGATGATTCAGGAGAAATTGAAAATCAAGTGAAGGAAATTACTTTGGAGGAAAAAGAAGACGCAAATGTTCAAACCAATCAAGAAGAGGTAAATCATGAAGAAACACAAGGTAATCATGACCTAGAAAAGGATTGGAGGTATGCACACAATCACCCTAAGAAATTTATCATTAGTGATATCTCGCATGGTATTAAAACCATATCTTCATTTAAAGATACTTATAATAACTGAGCATTTGTATCCCATATTGAACCTAAATGTTTTGAAGATGCTAAAGATGACATATAATGGATAAATGCTATACATGAAGAATTAAATCAATTCGAAAGAAATAATGTATGGATGCTAGTTAATAGACCACATGATCATCCAATTATTGGGACTATATGGGTATTTAGAAACAAGTTGGATGAGCATGGTAATATAGTTAGAAACAAAGCTAGACTAGTAGCTAAAGGTTATTGTCAGGAAGAGGGAATTGATTTTGATGAAACTTATGCTCCTGTTGCTAGACTAGAAGCCATAAGATTATTACTTGCTTTTGCCTGCTTTATGAATTTCAAATTGTATCAAATGGATGTTAAAAGTGCATTCCTAAATGGATATATTGCTGAACAAGTGTTTGTCGAGCAACCACCAGGATTTGAGAACCACTTGTTTCCAAACCATGTTTTCAAATTGAACAAAGCATTGTATGGTTTGAAGCAAGCTCCTCGAGCATGATATGAACGATTAAGCAAATTCCTGATTAGCAATAAATTCATTAGAGGAAATATTGATACTACACTTTTTATTAAAAGAGAAAATGATGATATGCTTATTGTCCAAATTTATGTTGATGACATCATTTTCGGTTCTACTAATGAAATACTATGTCAAGACTTTGCTAAGCTTATGCAAGGAGAGTTCGAGATGAGCATGATGGAAGAATTAAACTATTTTCTCGGACTACAAATCAAGCAGAGTGATGATGGAATCTTCATTTGCCAAAGCAAATATATCAAAGAAATGTTAAAAAAATTTGGCATGGAGACCTCTAAGTATATCGGTACACCTATGAGCTCCTCTTGTAGACTAGACTCTTGTAGTACTGATAAAAGTGTTAATTTAAAATTATATAGAGGAATGATAGGATCTTTATTATATTTGACTGCTAGTAGGCCAGATATACTATTCAGTGTATGCATGTGCGCTAGATATCAAGCTAACCCTAAGGAACCTCATTTATTAGCCGTTAAGAGAATATTTAAATATTTGAGTGGTTCAGTAAACTTAGGATTATGGTATGACAAACAATCTAGTATAGACTCAATAGGGTACACTGATTCAAACTTTGTAGGTTGTAAATTAGATAGAAAATCTACTAGTAGAATTTGCCAATTCCTAGGTGTTAATTTAATCTCAGGGTTTAGCAAGAAACAAACTTCAGTGGTACTGTCCACAGCTGAGGCTAAGTACATTGCGGCTGGAAGTTATTGCGCTCAAATCTGATGGATTAAACAACAACTAGAAGATTATGGCATCAAACTTAAAAATATTCCAAAAAATGTGATAATACTAGTGCTATCAATTTAACCAAAAATCCTATTCAGCACTCTAGGACAAAACATATAGAGATTAGGCATCATTTTATTAGGGATCATGTTAATAATGGTAATATTGTGCTTGAGCATGTTTGTACTGATTTACAGCTCGCTGACATTTTCACAAAACTCCTTGATGAATCAAAATTTTGTGAAATTAGAAGAGAGCTTGGTCTGCTTAACCCTTATATTTAAATGTGTCATCATGATTGTTTAATTTATATACTCACCTATACTCATCATGATTGCATGAATTTTATGTCATATGAATCGCAACTGTTTGATCTTCATACTTCTTATTTTTTGAATATTTTATTAGATCAATTTCAAATTATTTCGGATGATGAAATGAATGAACAAAATCTTTATTTGGCATTTTAATCGGTCTATCAATTTTCTCACTTTGGCATTCCATCTTTTGTCAACTGGTCTCCTAACTTTCCTATTTTGGAGTACCAACTTTGCAAAAGTGGAATTCCAATGTTGGTGAAAGGAACCGGCTGCTACTTATTCCATCTTGCTTCCAAAACTTTCTTTCTTCCCAAGCCGTGCTTCACCGATTTCTTCAAGTCCTAGCCAACCGGTTATCTTCTTCTCTTCCATTTCTTTATTTCAACTTCAAATCTCATTGATTTCTTTGGATCTATGGCTCTGAAAGGTAAATCTGTGCGTGGATCATCATCTTGAGGCATTAGTGAGTGCTCTCCCTCTAATCCTTCAAGCTTTCAATCTATGATTAGAAGATCTATAGCTTTTGGAAAAATTATGGATTTTGAGTTTCTAACTTCTGAAAAATTTTCCATTAGAGAAAATCTAGCTTATCAAGGATGGGAACACTTACTTAAAACAAACCTACCCATTACCCTGATCTTGTTAAAATTTTCTATCATAATATTAGTTTTGGGAATGATAGAGTATCTTCAACTGTTAAGGGTGTCATAATTGAATTTGATGAAACTTCTTTGAGACAAATTTTGAACATTTCAAGTAATGATTCTGGTGATGATACTCTTGAAAATAGACTGTTTAAATTAGAGACTGTTCTGGATATTAATGATGCTTCTAATATTGATTGTATGTTTGCTAAAGATCTGAATGTGGAAATGAGATTATTTCATAGTATTGTTTTTCACTGTCTTACTTCTAGGAGTGGTAGTTTTGATTATGTGAATAACCGTGACTTAACATTCATGTATCATGTTGTAACCCAAACTCATCTACACCAGCCTAGAAAAATGATTTGTGTAATGAAAGAGGCTGTTAGTAGGTCTAGAGCTGCCCTACCCTATAGTCTGCTTCTTATCCATGTATTTAATCATTTCAATATTAATGTTAGGGGTGAGAATGCCTGCCACCTTAGCGATAATGATGTTTACAATGAACATGTCTTAACTCGTATGGGTTTTGCTAAGGTAGATGGCCTTTGGACTATGAGTAAAGGAAAACTGCAAGAAAATCATGCACTTGTCTAGGGGGAGCAACCTACTATGCCTCAAGAATTTTTTACTGAACATCTGAACTACCCTTCTGTTCCTACTGAAAAGCATAACTATCCTTCTGATTCTAATGTACCTCAGAATTTTATTTCTATGTTTACTGATCAACCTACAAACTACACTTACATGTTTGCCGAGCAATGTTTTATGCCTTTGGACTCCAATCCTTCCATTAATATTAATCTATCTTTTGTTAACAATCCTACTGCTGATCCAAATCCATCCAATGTTCCACCACCTGCTCAGAATCCTTTCCAACCAAGTCATTCTATGGTTACCAAAATGGACCCTGATGACATGGAGACATTGGTTCGTAGGATTTCTGATGTTGTTTCTCTTGGTGGATCTGTCAATAGTTCATCTTCTTGTTCTTCTGATACTACCATGATTCCCCACATATCTTCAATGTTCTCTACCCTAAATGGAATCAAATTAAGCCTATATGATTTACAACGTGGTGTGACCATCATTAAAGGAAAAGCTTTCAATTATGGTATTATGATGGACATTTCTAATTTCTTTGATGAGCTAGGCAAGCTGAGAAAGGATGTGAACTCTTTGTTGGATAGTGCTGGAATTATAAGTAATGAGATATCTTCCTTTAGATTGGAAACTGTCTAGGCCTAGTGTGCTCTTGATAATCATTCTAAGCTCATTAATGAATACCACAATATACAACAAGAAATTCAATCTTTTATATCTCAGTTGTCTCCTAATGTTGAAGACCCCACTCGCCGTCCTGCCCCTCATTTGAAAACATCTCGTCCTTCCAGACGTGCTCATGGATCTTCTTCGTCGTCTCATGTTGACATCATAGATTGATGTTGCTTATGGACTTCTGCATTTGCTGCTCCCGCCCTTATTATTTCTATCATTTTGGAATTATGTTGTTTTGAAACTATCTTTTTTATTATGTTTGTATGAATTGTATAACTGCTACTTACTATTGCGGACCAATTTGTGTATTGGCTTGTAAGTTATAATTGACTGGTTTGTATGGTTTGTAAGATTTATTTAATTTCATCTGCACTTTACAATATCTCCTTAATATTGAAAATTCTATGATTATCATTATTCATTCCATTGAAGAAAAGGCATACAGTGACATATGCAAACTCTTTCACCTTCTTTTTGATTAATGACAAAAAGGGAGAGAAATGGAAAGCATACATTCTAATTTTATGGAAACCATAAATTCTGATTTTAAAGGCTTTTTGCACTTCATAATCATGGGAAAAATAGAAAACACATATTTTGACTTTCAACGTCATGTTTTTGAAAAGTGTAATGGGAGAAATGAAAAGCGTACACTTCACAAATCAAATTGAACTTTTTGAAAACTTCATTGATTCAAAACCTGAGGGGAAGTTATGCAATGTAATTTTTTAAAATATCATATTTTAAATATTCTTAAAATTTAAGGTTTTGGCACGTTACACATACATTTCGGCACGCGTTGTCTTATGCTTTAGAGTTGCAAGGAATGCCTTGATTGAATTACTTATTTGTTATCAAATTCTTAATGATTTTGTCATCATCAAAAAGGGGAAGATTGTTGACCCCATATTGATTTTGATGAAATGCAAAACAATTAAGTATTATGCTAAATAATTAAGTATTATGCTAATCAATTAAATATTGTGCTAATCAATTTAGTTCTATGCAAATCAATTTAATATTGTGCTAATGATCTATCTATCAAATCAATTTCAGGTTATTCATTATGGAACAGTACACTTTGTCTATTCTAGGTACACTGCAATTCATGATATAATGCTATTTATCTAACAAAATGACTTTCAGGATTAATTATATTTGCATTATCTTGAATTGGATTCAATTATCCTATAAGCTCTTATTTATAACTCTATTATCATCAGATTATATTTATTCTCTATTGCTTTCGGATTGGATGCATATTGCTTGAATCTCGGATTACCAATCTTTGATTTGGGATATCAGATTGTGTTGCCTTCGGTTTAAATTCGGGTTGCCTTCGGTTGCCTTCGGTTGCCTTTGGTTTCCTTTTGTTGCCTTCAATGTAAATTCGGGTTGCATTCAGTTGCCTTCGGTTGCCTTCGGATTTCTGGCTTATTGAATTTGGATAAATCCTTGGCTAGTCCCTTGTATTTAGAGATTGACATTTCCCTTGCATGCTAATTCTAAGAAGCTCTCTGCCGTTTCGCAGGCTTCCTATCTTGGCATGCTAATGGGTTGTGTTGGAATTCCAATTTTAAATCTCTCTCTATGGCCCCTTGTTCCAATTTTTAGAATACCGATTTTTAAAAAGTTGGAATGCCGCTTTCCTTATTGCTTCGGCTGGCTCCCTATTCCAAATTCTGGAATACCGATTTTAAAAAGTTGGAATGCCGCTTTCCTTATTGCTTCGGCTGGCTCCTTGTTCCAATTCTTAGCATGCCAATTTTAAAGAATTGGAATGCCACTTTTATTAATGCTTTGGCTAGCTCCCTGTTCCAAATTCTTGGCATGCCAATTTTCAAGAATTGGAATGCCACATTTTTTGGTGTTTCGGCTGGCTCTCTGTTTGAATATTTTAGAATGCTAATTTTAACAAATTGAAATGCTATATTTTTGAAACATTCGGCTTTCTCTCTGTTTGAATTTTTTAGAATGCCGGTTTTAACAAATTGGAATGCTATATTTTTGAAACACTCGGCTGGCTCTCTATTCAAAATTCTGGAATGTTGATTTTAACAAATTGGAATACTATATTTTTGAAACACTCGGCTGGTTCTTCATTTCACATCGTTGAAATTCTGGTTTTTAGTTTTTGGAATGCTGCTTCCTTAAAACTTCTTGGCTGGACTCCTTCCTCTCACAACGGCTCTTTTTTTTTGATGTTCTGGTTATAAATAGTGATCATGAACAACGTTTTAAACAAGAGAGAATTAGAAGAGAAAAAGAGAAAAACAAGAGAAGGAAGAAACAAAAAGAAAAAGATTGATTGAAAAAGATTGATTGAGATAAAAATTATTTGAAAGAGAGAGTTGTTTGAGGGTTGTTGAAGCTTTGCTTTGCTTATCTTTCACCCACCATAGCTCATTTATTGCTGGTGCTTCAAGTGGTCTTCAAGTTTTATCTACCTTCATTGAAGAGCATTAAAAGCCACCTTGAAAGCTTCCTTGTGCTGCTACGTTCATCAAAGAAAGAAGCTACTTCGGGATTAGCTCTTCAAGTTAATAAGTACATTTATTGCTTTAAATCTGCTCATATCTAGGAGTATTTGTTGTATTAAATATTCTATTGCTTGTGCCTTGGTTTGTTTCACAGTTGTGAAACGTGGTTCGATAGAGGTCTACCTGGATTGATTTGTAAGGTTCCCTTGTACCCGTAAACAAGAAGACTAGCTTGGATGGCTAGTGTGTAAGGCTTAATTGCTTGTGCCCGTAAACAAGTTTGCTAGCCAGTTAGGCTAGTGGTGACTAGTGAAATTCCCAAGGTATTCTTGGAGAGTGGATGTAGGTGCACGGTTAGCACCGAACCACTATAAATTTTGTGTGTTTGATTGTGTTTCTTTTTCTGTGATTGATTGTGTATTAGACGTACCTCACAACACGATAATCAATTGTGAAAGAATATAGGTGCACATACTTGATAGCCAATTAATTTGTAAGAAATCCAATTCACCCCCCTTCTTGGGTTGCTAGATCTGGGCAACATTATCATCTAGATTATCTAATATAGAAGTAATCATTACTTACTATGCTATTGAGCTCATCATTTAGTTTTTTCTCCTTTTAAACCCAGAGTTACAGATTCATCAGATTGATGGAAGAGAGTTTAGTTGCATGAGGGAAGTTTGCATTGTGATCTAGGATAATATTTTATTTATAGTGAGGAGTATTTGTTAATAGTGATTAAATTCAAATTATTAGAGATTTTTTCTAAATAAGTTAGTTATTATTATTATTTTGTTAGTTATTTAATAGCATGATGATGAATGCCTTGCATTATTATGAGGTTACATTTTATAGGTATATGGTTGTTGCAACGTTCCTATCTCAAAATGTTGAGTGAGGGATATGATAATAGTATTTATGAATGGATTTGATTGGACTTAGATCATTAGCTAGTGAGAGCTTTGGAGCTTAAATGGAGGGTCTTTTGAGACCAATTATAGGTAGATCATAGCATTTATGATAGGATTTGATTAAATTAGACCTTATCTTAGTGAGGACATTCGGTCTTAAATAGGAGTATGTGAAGACTTGTACAAGATTGAAGTTTGTCCTATATTGATTATGCACTAGCTAGAAAGGTCTCAAGTACTTATATACAGGGTTAATAAATCCAAATAATATATTATGTCTAATCATTTTATGTAAGATCTTGTTATATGACATATCCTATTTTTGTTGGATGCTAATATTATGAGAATAAAATCCATTTTTTTGATAAAAGTATGTTCAAATAAAATGTTAACAATCTAAGTAGTTGTTAACATTTGAATGTTGGAAAAAATGATTTCACAATTGCCATCCTTTTGTGTTTAAATCTTTGGGCATTCTTAATTACCACAATACATGTCTTGAAAACTAGAGAAAAGAATCAAAACTTGTCAGCTTATCGGCTGGTCTCAAGCATCCTTACAATAATACATGTCTAGTAGACCAAACAAAAGAATCAAAGCTTGTTAGCTTATCAGTTGGTAAGTGAAGAGAAGAGGTGTAGTTCCTATAGCATGTGTTCTTAAGGTGGTGTCAGGTGTGGCATGTTGTACATCCTCCATGGTGCTTAGGGGGTGCAAGGGATAAGGAGTGCATGAATGATTTGGTTGTGATGTATGACATGTTTACTTGGCAAAACATAAACAACGAAATGAAATCTAAATTTCTTTCTTGAGAAGAAAATCTCAACATATCAAAGGACATCATTAAGGAAAAGGAGATAAAATATTTTTGGAAAAAAAATGATAATGAATCTAACGTAAAAACAATGTTTCTTGGAAATGTATATGTATTTGAACTAATTATTACACAATAATGCCATTATGGGGAAATAGAAGAAAAGATGAGGATATGTCCTATATTACATATGCATGTTAAAAGAATTTCCTATAAAGGGACCCTCTCAAATCCCCACATTTAATAGCTCAGAGCACCACTACATGGGAGAGAGAACAACAAACTATATACTATAGTTGTTGACTATATTCAAATTACATGTCTTTAAACGTCTTAATCATATTCATGTCTTACTAACTACTCTCAATGTCCTTTTATTGTGTTAACTGCAATCAAATTACATGGCTCTTAGTTTATTAACTACGTTTACATCTTATTAAATATGTTAAATGATTTTTCAATGCCACATGGCAAATAAGCTCTGCATGAGTTGGCCATATGGAAAATATGTTCAATATTCAATGCCACATGGCAATATAATGTAATTGTATACAATAGATTAAATAGTAAAATTGGTAGCTTAACATGATGGTTCTTCTGCATTTGAACATCCAGAGGATAAGTTTTACTATTTACTCCTTTGAAGCCAATCAAGTCTATAGAGAGGCCTGCAATGATTTTGATTGGATGGCTTATCATGTTGCTAATCTTATAGGGTCCATATTTTAGGACTTCATATCCTATTTCTAAAGTAGCTATCTGTTGCTGCATATGCATCTAGCTTATCCAAGCTAGCTCCTCTTTGAATCACAAGACTTTGACTAAATTCAAGAACAACCATACACACAGTTATTGTTTCTGTTATATATATGTTTCATTAGCCATCCAACATTTTATGCAATTGTAAATAAAAATAGGCGTTTTCTAAATTGCACCTGAAGGCTCTCATGAGGAGCTAATTATATAGTAGGGTTCATGAACATATAATCAAGAGCAGGTCCATTAATTTGATCATTATACTAGACCACTTCTTGGAAATGACCAATCTTTCAACATGAGATCAGGGATGCAAGTCAAGCATGTTCATGTCATACTATTAACCCTTTTATATATAATCACCTTGTTTCTTTTCCACCTTTATCTATCTAGGAAATTATCATTTACTCCAATTAGAAAGATTGGACTCATTTAGTAATTAAGAGATCAAACAACTCATTATGTCAGGAGAAGGAAGGGGTGTGAACCAGGTCAATGGTAACACTCCCAACAACTCAATCAACTTGATAACTTAGTATTATGTTTTATACTAACATGAAGCATAATCACATAATCAAACTTCCACATTTTGGTCTTTTCATTCCAACATGAAGCCTTCTCATCTCCGCTATGTCTCTTGATTATAATAATATGCACAATAACTTTTTTTTAACCTAATCCATTATTTTATTTTATTTCTTTATAAAATAAATATTGTACTGACATTTCAAATATTGAAGAAGAAAATAACTCATAGTAACAACATTGTTCATATAATATAATAAACTATTATATCTCAAATTATATATAAACTTTGTATATTCATAAACACACACACACACACACACACACACACACACACACACACACACACACACACACACATATATATATATATATATATCAATAGATAGATAATAGATAGAGAGTAATGTTGCACAAGATATAGCTAACAGGTACTATGATGAGCATGACCATACCAAACTTTGTAGGATCAAGGTTTCTATATTATTGCCCAAATAATTCTAGTATATTTCTCTATTATCGAGTTATATTTCTAATATAATTTTTTATAGGATTTAATGCCCAAATTAGAGTTCGAGTCGTAGTCTACATACTCTTTTAGTTCATGGTGAAAATAAGCTCTTGAGATAGTAATAAAAATTTATTTTATAAAAACTTCCTTCATCAATAAAGGGTTCTTCCATTTAAATTGCTTTTGTTTTGCTTGTTTGATCTATGAGTTCAATTTCAATCAATCAGCTACCTTTCACTCTTCAGGCTGCATCAGACATATACAAATTTGTAGCAAAAATATATAAATTATGGCAAGATCAGAATAAATGATCAAAAAATAATCATATTTATAAAATATATAAGTTATGAGAAGATAGAAATAAACAATCAAACAATAATCATTATATATAAAATAAAATTCTAGCCAAAGAAGAGCCTCAAAAACAATTAAAATGGAAACTATCATGTTAATGAACTTTATTCCAGAGTGAGGTTGATCAATGTAAACAAGGAGCTAGCTCTCGCTTTAATAATTTACACAACTTAGCAGTGGGTAATAAGGAAAAGATGATTAGAGCTAGCGTGTGCCATCATATTTTTATTTCTCGACATTGAAAGTCTATATCCACCAAAGAAAGAAAGATATTCATTGATTCGAGAAAGGATGTTGGAATGTTTTACTGAGATAAGTTATAGGCTAAGTTTATATTACATAAACATAACATAGTCAATGCAAATTCAAATGTTGCACCAAGATGAGTTTCAGGCTAAATTTATCTTACATAAACAAAAAGGATAAGCCTTCAACTTTTGAACAGGCCAACATATAAGCCTTCAACTTTTGAACTGACCAACATATAAGCCTTCATCTCTCTATTGCCATATCCTTTCTCGATTTATTTTTAAACCTGCAGTGCCATAACAGAAAAATATGACATATTAAGCAGCATTCATCTCAAAAACGTATATTGAGAAACATTTAGAAATAATGTATTCTCTAACGCAAAATACTGTAATGCAATTAGAATACTTTCATTAAAGAAACTGTAAAGTATCTTTTAAAAAGCCTATAAAAAGTATTTTTTCTTTTTCATCTTTTGAAAATTATCATAGATGGAACCCTTGGTTATTCGATTTCTCAAGAAAGAAGGAATGGAAAGAAGGAAAAAACTCTTCTAAAAAAAGTTCATCATTTCAGTCTAAGAGTACTCTTTGGTTCTTGTTTTTTTTTTTTTTTTCCTTTTCCAAGCAGATGCCTACGGTCATCAGAGCGTCAATGATCGCAATAATATTGCTTAGCCATTAAAAATATTAATTACATTCAAAAATCTATGGACTATAATTTCTATTGAAATAGAACATCATGGTTAATAGTGGAAATAGAACATCATGATGAATATATATAATATGATGAGTATTGTATGGCATGAACCATTTTTCTCAGACGTTTGATATGTGTCAATATACTAATAAAAAGCTCTCAATCTAAGAAATTCTAACTATTTCAGATAGTTTGAAAGATTGTTTCTGTAGCATGCCTATCCAAAGCATATACTTAACTGCCAACCACTTTCTACACAGTAGCCTAGGCCACTTCTAATTTGTTTAAGTTTCGCTATGAAGTATCCATCTAGACATGTGGATGATGAGTTTCATTTATATAATTAACTATATTAATCAGTTGAGAGTCTAACAATTTAAAGTTTTTCTATGAAGTACACATCTTGTCATCCAATCAAGGAATGCAAATTAACAACTAATTAATAATCCAGTCAAAAGTTTGAACAAGTTTATTGAAATGCAAATCAATTGCATACTGCTATGCCTTATATAAGTTTTCAAAAACACTAAACTTTACATTAAAAGCAAACCTTATTCCTAAAAATAATAAATAAATAAATAAAATGTGGTCTTGCTACGGGGATTCTTCAATTTATTTTGAGTATTCATGTCACCATCATCTCTCTCTCTCTCTCTCTCATGCAAGTACGCGAACTCTCTCAAACATACAAATTAAACTTTCTAACTTTTTAGAATTTAGTAAGTAGTTACTTTTATATGTAATATAATTTATTTGTGTACGTAACATAATATATATTTGCCAAGAATTAATATCTCTTCAATTTAAAATTTTAATTTTTGTTAACATTATTGTATTTATATTTTTGTTTCTCTGCATAAAAATTGAAGGGAGAAAAACCTCCGAGGGTTCCTTCAAACTTCTTCTGGGGGCGCAACGCGGAGATGCTTGTTGGCCTCGGAAGAACTTGGCTCCCCAGGTGGAGCTTCAGTTGGCTCGCTTGCCTCCCCTTCGGTCTGATTAACGTTAACCCTTGTTGCAGCGGCCTCTGCAGTGAGCGTAGCGATTTGGTTTCTCAGTGACTCATTCTCAGCCCTCAAATCCTTTAGCTGCCTCTGGAGGCCAAAAATGACTCCAGCTGCGCCACGGATGGGGTCGCGAATGCGAAGAGCTGCGTCGTAGATCAACGTGCTTGCAGCCGCCTTTCGGTGCTCTTGGGGCAACTCTTCAATCATCCTTGCAACGTTCTGTGCCCCAAAAACTCGTTGCACATAACAGAAGCATCTCGACTCACTGCAAATGATGGCAGAGGGCACACGGTCGCATCTGGTTCCGTGGGGCAGAGTCGGAGGATGCATCGGTGATGGACGACATTTTTTCTTCAGCTAAGACATAACAAAGGACATGAAATCGATCTGAACTAGTTTATAAAAACAAACAAAAACTATGCATTTAATTTCCTGCAATTGGTTTAATGGAAAGGAGATAATTTTTTCAGGAATAATTAATATTGGCAATGATTTTAAAACAAAAAATAGAAAGGAAATATAAGAAATTAATCTGATAAGAAGGAATATATACAGAAGATCTCTACATATCACAAACGAACAATATAACAAAAAAATATGATAGGAATATAAAAGTTTTACAAATGAAAGAAGAGTACTGAAAAGAAGAATCTGACTTCATATACACACCCTTCCCTATCCAGGTTAAAAAAAAAAGAAAAAGAAGAAGAAGAAGAAGAAGCAAACCAACTATAAGATTTTAATCTTTGAGACAAATGAATTCTATGATGCGTAAGTTCTTACACTATGAAATTGAAATATTACGCATATAGAAGGGAGGAGAAGAAGTTTCTAGCATTGAGGAGTTAAAGACCTTCCCTGTTCCTCCTTCCTCCTCCTCTAGAAGACGGTTTGAGAGAGATCAAAAAGATCAAAAAGATTGTGAAAGAGGTTATCCTTTTCCCACTAACATAACGGATTTCAGGAAATCTGATGAGAACTCTATGGTCTTCTATTTAGAACTTCGATATGATTAGATCTGCTCTCTTTTTTATTAGAATTTTGTTCTCAAACATATAATAGGAACTCAACCAATTTTCTACTTATGAGATGAGAAATTCATCTAAAAGATGGAATGATCATCGTATGAGTCATTTTAGATGTTGAAAGAAGTGTTTTCTTTTATCAAACAAAAAGGATTTAAGAAGATCAAGATCGATCTATGAGTCATTTTAGATGCTAAAAGAAGTGTTTCCCTCCGTCAAACAAAAAGGATTTTAGAAGATCAAGATCGATCTCTTAGTCATTTTAGGTGCTGAAAGAAGCGTTTCTCCCATCAAACAAAAAGGATTTGAGGATATCATGATCGATCTATGAGTCATTTTAGATGCTAAAAGAAGTGTTTTCCTCCATCAAAAAAAGGATTTGAGAAGATCAAGATCGATCTATGAATCATTTATAAGATCATTTTAGATGCTGAAAGAAATATTTCCCCCATCAAACAAAAAGGATTTGAGGAGATCAAAATCGATCTATGAGTCATTTTAGATGCTGAAAGAAGTGTTTCCCCCATCAAACAAAAAGGATTTGAGGAGATCAAAATCGATCTATGAGTCATTTTAGATGCTGAAAGAAGTGTTTCCCCCATCAAACAAAAAGGATTTGAGGAGATCAAGATCGATCTATGAGCCATTTTAGATGTTGAAAGAAGTGTTTCCCTCATCAAATAAAAAGGATTTGAGGAGATCAAGATCGATCCATGAGCCATTTTAGATGATAAAAGAAATATTTTCCTCCATCAAACAAAAAACATTTGAGAAGATCAAGATCCATCTATGAATCATTTATGAGATCATTTTAGATGCTGAAAGAAGTGTTTTCCTCATCAAACAAAAAGGATTTGAGGAGATCAAGATCGATCTATGAGTCCATTTTAGATGTTAAAAGAAGTGTTTCCCCCATCAAACAAAAAGGATTTGAGAAGATCAAGATCGATCTATGAATCATTTTAGATGCAGAAAGAAGTATTTTCCCCATCAAACAAAAAGGATTTGAGAAGATCAAGATCGATCTATGAGTTGTTTCAGATGCTGAAAGAAGTATTTCCCCCATCAAACAAAAAAGATTTAAGGAGATCAAGATCGATCTACGAGTCCTTTTAGATTTGAGGAGATCAAGATCGATCTATGAGTCCTTTTAGATTTGAGGAGATCAAGATCGATTTATGAATTCCTTTTAGATGTTGAAAGAACTGTTTTCCTTCATCAAACAAAAAGAATTTAAGGAGATCAAGATCAATCTATGAGTCATTTTAGATGCTGAAAGAAGTGTTTTTCCCCATCAAACAAAAAGGATTTGAGAAGATCAAGATCGATTTATGAGTCATTTAGATGCTAAAAAAAAGTGTTTTCCCCTAATCAAACAAAAAGGATTTGAGGAGATCTAATGAAACTCTGTTTAGACATCTATTTAGAACTTGGATCAGATTAGATTTGCCATCTTTTCTCCTTAGATGTTGTTCTTAAAATCTAATAAGAAGCACAAATCAAATCCATTGCAAGCTTGATTCAGCAGTCTAAATTTTTTTTTCTCAGATAACATTTCCTAGAAGCATCTAGCAGATAGAAGGTGAGTTTGAAAGTCACACTACTCAAATCAAACCCA
This sequence comes from Calamus simplicifolius, assembly GCA_900491605.1. Taxonomy (NCBI): domain Eukaryota; kingdom Viridiplantae; phylum Streptophyta; class Magnoliopsida; order Arecales; family Arecaceae; genus Calamus; species Calamus simplicifolius. The sequence continues at coordinate 303,435 of UESW01004620.1, read as the reverse complement.
ATCTTTTCTACGTTCCAGATAGAAGCCTTCAAATTTTTGTTTTCAGTCAATTTTTCATACAACTGATACTAAGTAGACTGAAAAAGAGATAAATATCTCATATGTATTTCCTCTCTTGGCCTTCTTTGACCACCTACCTTTGCTCACCTCATTGTAGCAAGAGGAAGAAGGCAAACAAAGGAATGGGGGCATAGGAAACGGATGCCACTGAGAGGGTACTTGTAGATGGACTATATGGTTGCGTGATAAGGTAATTCTCTTCTAATTTTCCCTTTTTTAGGAGAAATATTATATGTTTAGAACTTTATGGGGCATCCAAAACCATCACCATTGCTTTCTTTTGTTTTTTTGTCAACATTAAATGAATTCCAACTCATATAAAGGAGCTCAGTAAATATATACTGCTTTAATGAGTTTTCTTTTTATTTCCAATTTTAGCTATTTGGAACGTGGAATGGCATTATGAGGCATACATTGAATCACAATATTTAAATATAAAAAAACTAAATTTTGAATAACATATTGATGGAATTTTTTGCCAAAATCTTAATTTTATCTTTTTGAAAAATTATCAAAACACCTCCATTAATTTAAAGTCATTTTCACTTATCACCCTCACATTTAAAAAAAATTTAAATTGATCCTTCATGTTTATTAAGTGGCATCATGTCATCCTGCCATCCATTCGGAGGATTGTGCCATCTTCTATTGTCACCCTAATGTTTAAAAAGTTTTAATTATATCCCCTAAGTTTATTAAGTGATGCTATATGATCCCATCATCCATCTCGATTTATTGAGCTCGCAAGTTTATATCTTCTATATTTAGTAATAAAAATTTCTTAAACTAATTTAAGGGCTCAATAAAGAGGCTCAACAATTCTCAAGCATCTAGGGCTTGGGAAATAAAGACAAGAACGATAATATGATACCAAAGTGCAACAGCACCACCAATCATATTTTTTAAAAAAAGTCCTAAAAATACAAAATTTTTAAAAAACCTAGAAATTAAAAAAATAGAGAAGAAGAAGGAGAAAAGAAGGCTTCAGTTCATCATACTCTTTGCAAATAATAAATCAAAATGGCTACAAATAGTAAAAAAAAAAATAGTAGTAAATAATCCAAGATTGCATCACCATTAAGAAAATAGTCATTTTCTACTCAACAACATAGCAAAGCCCTCATCCTAGAATGATCAATCTCCTTGAATAGAATCCAAAAGCAAAATAAAAGAGAAGAATAGAAGAAATAAAGAAGAAATATAAAAGAAGAGAGAGAAAAAGATGGTACAAAGCATAACATAACAGCCTCCCACCCATGACTCATATAAAAGACCATAATCACAGCTTTATAGCCAATATCCACCTAGAAAACAAAGAAGAAGAAAGAGAGAGAAAGTGTACAATGGTGTGAAGGGAAGTAAATAGAGGGTGATGGAGGTGAAAGAGTGGAGGAGGGGTGGGGTTTATGAAGGAGAAGTCCTAAAGTGTTTGATATAGATGAGGATGGAGATTTCGAACGAGAGAAAGTTAGAGATGAGGGAAACATGTTTCGACAAAGGAGTAAGCTCATGAGGCCTTGGTGTAGGGATATGATATGGCAATGCCCTCTTGCAGGAAAATGGGGTGAATGTGAAAGGAGTAATTGGTGGCACAATTATCACAAAAGGCCTAGGTATCAAAGTTAAGAGTGAGGAATCGAAATGAGGGGATCGAGAGGGATCAGGTGTTGATCTCCACATATGGCACTACTATCATTTAGCCAAGAGAATATCAAAGAAGGTACTGAATCCATTAGGGATAAGGCATATGTTGTAAAGAATGGGATTACAACATTCATGAAGTGGTGGGACTTGATAACAACAGTGTGGGTGGTGGATTTGATGGCATGTTCGATAACCTTGGTGTGGGGTATGGAATAGGTTGATAGTGCTAGTGATGGTGCCAAGGAAGGCAAGGGTAAATGTAGAGTAGTTGGGGAGAAGGATGGGAATGCCACCTCACCATAATACAAGGCCTAAAGAAAGAGGTGGCCAGGGAGGATGCTAGTAATAGCAATCTGAAAGTCAGCCATAATAAAGTGAGCCCCCCATTAGGGTTTCCTTCCCCTTTTGATGGAATCAATAGGATTTTTTTAATAACTAAAGGGTAATTAAGTCATTTTAGATGGAATTTTAATGATGTTGGGTGTCAAGTGAGCATTGAGACCATATTGCAACACTTAATGAACCTAAAGGATTAAATTTGAAAATTTTTAAATGTGAGGGGTGACAGGTGAAAATGGACTTAGTTGAGGCCGAGTTTTATAACTTTTCTCCTTTTTGATTCATCTACCTTAGCGGGTGGAGGTTTTAGGGTTTGTATTGTATTATCACCATGGATTGAGACTATTTTGCTCTTATTAATTATAGGGTTTTCCTCTTCTTTTTCCTAAACAAAACATGAATAGACTATCCAAAATATTACTCAAAATAATAAAGGAAGATGGTATAGATGCAAACAAAAGGACCAAAATGTGTAATACTAGTATTAAGGGATAGAAGATAATTTTGTAATAAGAAGTGTGAAGAGAAAGAGGATCAAATAGGGGTAGGCATGGGTTGGTTATAGGTTAGAACCTAAAATCAACCCAATTAGGATTGTTTCCAAGATTTTAAACCCAAAATTAAATTAATTCTATTCCTGAATCAATCTAGAACTAATTTGATTAGATTAGTTTGATTTTCAGTTAGTTTTTGGATAGAACCAATTTTCTATTGGCTAAATTTTTTCCTCTCAATCATATTTAATAAAAATGGTATATAGTTTTTGTTAACTAATCTAACACCAAAGGTCTCTTAATAGAGATAATAGATAACTGTTAAGGTATATGTGATGTTTCAAGTTTGTTCCTTAAGAGCTCTTCTTTTTTTTATTTTACCAACAAAAGAAGGTGGTTAGTTCTCAAATCAAAACTAAATATTTGACCCTTGAAACTGAGAACCAACATAAATGGTTTAATTGTAAGATTTCAAACCCAGAATTGACCCTATTGACACTTAGAAACAAATTAACATGACCCTATTATATCATTAGTATCCATCCCTTTCACTAATAGTAGATATATTTCTTATTATCCTCATATATTCTAGATAAGTTTGTGATAAGAGTTATAGTTATTGAAGCTGAAACACATTTGTTGAAATATGAGCTCAATGATGAGATAGGTGATTTTCTCCTCTAACAAATGCGGCATCCATTCATATCATTATTTAAAGTTAAACGAAAGAACCATTCTCATATTGTCCTTATATGTATTTCAAGCATCAAAAGCTTTAATCTCTACTACTTGTACTACTTGCAAATCTAGACCATGCACTAATGGTCCATAGATGAAAGATCCTAGGCTTTAATATCAATTTGATTCAATCAAAGCAAAGAAAGAAATTCCTCTAATCAACTCAACTCAAATCTCTCAAATAAAATAATAAATAGTAATAGTTTTAGAAAATAAGGCTTTATTCTCTTTACTTTCATTAATTTTAAAAATCTATAAATTGTGGTTCATATTATGAATAGAAAATAGAGTCTACGCTCTTTGCTTTCCTATCTTCTATTAGTATTATAGTGGATACAAACTAAAGTTTATCTCATTTGCTTTCACTCTTTTTATGCATCATCCTCAAAATTATGATATAAACTCTCTATTTATAGTAGTGAGACCCATTTGGATTCTTTTTCTAGTTGAAAAAAGGAGAAATTGCGAGTTCTATACTATTCTATAGTACTCTCTTTATTTGAGCCACATTTATCTTCTATTTAGAAGAGAATGAAAGTTTCTATTTTTTTTACTTATGTAATCAAAATTAAGTTCCTCTTCTAATTAATTTGATATAAATTTAAAAATAATAAAATCTTTTAAAAATTTTTATATTTACATAAAAGTTGAATTTTGAGTCTTGCATATTTTTCTTTAGTTACATCACCAAATTCTTTTCAAATTAGAATTTATAGTGGATTTTTTGATACAAAGTTGACTTTAAAATGTGCCACATTTTATTCTCAAACCTAGTCAAGTGGCCAAACCAGTCCATGGATAGTCAGATAATCCTAAATCAAAATCACAATGAATGGTGGTTTACAAATAACCTAAATATGTATTTTGTTATAATTTTCATTATTATTTTTCTGTTGGTTATATGATAATGTTCTTAGAATTTAATTTACTTACACGAATTGCAATAAGTTGTTACTCGATAAGTAGAAGCTTGGGTTCAATTTGCAAAGAATAACAAAAATAAAAATGGGACATGATATTTTAAAAGGCCTATAAGAAATAAACTTCATAGGGTTCATTATTAAAGGATTATCAATAGTTGAATGACATTCTCTGCTTTGCTTGATATTAAAAGGTTTTTTTTCCAAGGGGACTCGAGGAGATAAAATTTTAAAGATTGGGAAAACCTAAAATGAATGTTAATATGAAACTTTTCATTCAACAAAGTTGAGTGCAAAAGAATAATATACCTCCTACTGAACGCTTACATTAGTGTGCACATATATATAGAGAGTTCTCTATCAATGGAACATAGTAGAAAACGAGAGAAAGAGCTCTAACATTACGATATAGTTCAACCAAAATCTATTATGTGTACTTTTAAATACTGCAATTAATCAAGAAGGGAAAAAAATCAAAATAGATTCCTTAAGAGGAACAAGAATAGAACCCTTAATCTGCAATATAGTTTTATGCAATATAGTTTTAAAGAGGTGCCATGCATGCAATTAATAAAGAGACCAAAATAATTCAAAACACATGTTCCTCGAGAGAAGAACAATAATAGAATGCTCATAAGGTTACTTGCAATTCAATTTTAAGGAGGTGCCACCCGTATAATGGATAAGAAAAGTTGTATTTCTTAGTAAAGTCTATACAATTGCTCACCGCAAATAATTATATCTAGGCTTGTGTGATACATGTGGATTTTTTTTCTTTTAAGAGGTACAGTTAGAATAGCCACCACCATTTCATGAAGACAATGAAATGAGATATATGTGAATATCTAGCGCATTTCAATTAGTGATATATATAGAGCCTTAAAAGAACATGTAAGAAACAATTATTACCATCATAATTTAAGTCCATAATAAAGGGTAACATGATAAATAGCTTTCTTTCGGTGATAGTAGATTAAACAAAGTTCTATTATATAGCTATTACCATACTATTTCATATAGGGATAGTAATAAAATGATAGAATAAATTCCTCTCCTAATTAAATAGAATATAAATTATAAAAATAATATATTTTTTTTGAATCTTGACTCTTACATTTACTTTTTCTTTAGTTGCATCATCAAATTCTTTTCAAATTAGAAATTATCACTACCAAAAATTAACCTTTCACCAAGGGACATCACCAAGGGATATGTCCCTCAGAAAATTATCAAGGGATTAGATAGAAATTTTCAAGAAATTTTAAATTACATTCAAAATCTAGTTTCAGTAAGGAATCTCTAAGGGATTTGCTAGGGATATATTTTCCTTGATAAATTTCTTAAAAATTCCTTGGTAATCTGTAAGGAATCAGTGAGTAATTATTTAAATAATTTTTAGCTAGAGATTTGTAAGAAAAGTTTGATCCCTTAGAGATTACTAAGGGATAAATCCCTTGGTGCTGGTAAGATATTTTCAAAAACAAAAAAATAATATTAGAGAGGGATTTTTTCTTAAAAATTTCTTAGTAATTTTAAATTCTTGTACCAAGCATATGCATTTACAGATTCTCTCACTAATATAAAATAAAAGTCATAAATAAAATTAATATTATGTACTGATTTTTAATACCATATATAGGTGCAAATGTTGATACAAAGTTAAGTTTGAAATGTGGCACATTATTCTCAAGTTTGTTAAAACCTAGTCAAGTGGCCAAATCAGTCCACGGATAGTCATATAATCATCCTAAATCAAATTCACAATGAATGGCAGTTTATAAATAACTTAAATATACATTTTGTTCTAATTTTCATTATTTTTTTCTATTGGTTATAAGATAATGTTATTATGAATTTAATTTACTTTTATGAATTGCAATCAAATTGCGATTCAAGACAAGTTCAAGGTTGGGTACAATTTGTAATGAATGGTAAAAATAAAAAGGAGGCATGAAATTTCAAAAGGCCTATGGGAAACAAACTCCATAGGGCTCATTAAAGGAGTATCAACAGTTGAAAGACAATCTCCATTTTGCTAGATATTAAAAGGTTTTTTTTCAAGAGGTCTCAAGGGTCCAAAATTTATACAAGTGGAAAACCTAAAAAGAATGCCAATACGAAACTTTTAATTCAATAGGTTGTATGCAAAGACAATAATATACCTTCTACTTGATGCTCATATTTTCAAACTTATGTGCACATGTGAGAGAGTTCTCTATCAATGGAATATAGTAGAGAGAGAAAGGCCTCTAATAATGGAATATTATAGTTTAACCAAAATTTGTACTCTTAAATGCTATAATTAATCAAGAGGAAAAAAATCAAAATACATTTCTCAAGAAGAATAAGAGTAGAAAGCTCTTAATCTGCAATGTAGTTTTAAGGAGGTTCCATGCATGCAATTAATCCAGAAACCAAAACAACTCAACACACATGTTCCTTTAGAAAAAAAAACAAGAACAAAAGGCTTATAAAGTTACTTGTAATTCAATTTTAACGAGGTGCAACCCATATAATGGATTAGAATACTTGTATTTTCTTAGTAAAATCTATACAATTGCTCATCATAAATAATTATATCTAGGTTTTTGTGATATATGTGAATTTTTTTTCTTTTAAGAAGCACAGTGAGAATAATCACCACCATTTCATAAAAACAATGAAATAAGATACATATGAATATCTAGCACATCTCAATTAGTGATATATAGAGCCCTAAAGAACATGCAAGAAACCATTATTACAATCATAATTTAAATCCAAAGTAAAGGTTAACATGATAAATAGCTTCCTTTTAGTGATGGTAAATTAAACAAAGTTCAATTATATAGTTATTACCATCCTATTTCATCTAGGGATAGTAATAAAATGATGTAGTTTTTTAATCAATGTGATACAAAAATGTTGAAACATAAGGGTTTGTGGCATTTATAGCTTAATAATAATCCTCAATGATAGCTATATGTAGTTCACAACTATAGTCACTAAAACTGCAATAGACTGAATTAGTTCTTAGTTTTTCGCAGTAATGAAGTTGCATAAGCAATTATGATGGGATGAAATTGCCTTTATTTATGGTTCTGCATGCATGTGGAGAAGAGAAAAAAGGACCTTCTAGAAACCTTATAAGATCATAAATGTTACATTATTACTAAAATTATTTTAACAACAACTACATTTACCATAACAACATCCAAAAGTTTGATATTCCCTAAAGTAGAAATCAGGTTAGGCTTCATCCAATTTTTTTCTTCAAAAAAAAAACTAGAAGTCCTAATGATGCAAGAAGTGGGATTTTCTTTTCCAAAATAAAAGCCTCAAGCAAGTTGAGTTTCCTAAATTGAAAGTGCGACAAGACTATGTTGACTTGTATTCTGCTAGAGAAATGAAGAAAGATGTGCTCAAGCTACCCTTGTTACACTATTAGGATATATAAAAGTGAAATTTCAAAGTATAAATATAATCTAGAGAAGATACATTTATTTTATATATAAGTATTTATGAAGCACCTTAAATCCTATATATATATATATATATATATATATATTGTGTGATTATATGTGCCTCTCTATAGAAATGAAAAATTAGGTATATAATTATTGAAGGGAATGGGGGTTGTAAGATGGTTGGAAGAGAAAATATATGATTAAGGGATGGGCAAGCATCTTGTCGTCTTTAAATTCAAATACAATTCTTATCCACTAAAACAATAATATACTTTTCAATTTTACCTATAGATATAGTTAATATGATACAAAGTATAATAAACAGGTTAATTACTTTTTTATTTTTTGAGAATAGATGAATGACTTTTTACATATAAGTAAATATATCAAATTAAAGCCTTAACTTTATTTTTTTAATATATTGTATAGTTTAGATAAAGTTTACTCTCATATCTATCAGTCTTTATGCTCCCTTAACAAACTTAGATATAAATTAAGGCTCGCTACTAACAACTACCAACAATGTCCTAAGTAAACCAGCATAAATTTCAGTCAATCCTAATCAAGAAGATATTTTAGGTTGAAAAGGAGATCGAAGATGTTGGTCAAGGATCTAAGATAGCAAACCTAGTTTTGGAGTTAGGCTACGAAGGAGACTGAGAAGATGGTACATAATAACTATTAATTGAGAACAACATAAGGGAGGGTAAGAGAGTGTGAGCCAAGTTTTGTCTCAACTAAGGAGTTAGAAAGAGGCTTAAAGAGGATTAATAGAGAGAGAAAGAGTTAGAGAGAGAAAGAGAGTTATAAAGAGAAAGAGAGAGAAATAGTGATCTATAGTGGGAGAGAGGGAGAGAGAGGATGAGGGGGACAGAGAGGGGGCAAAAAGAGAGGCAAAATAAGTGATGGCCTTAAATCATCCCCTCTAATGCAACAATTAAAGGAACATAGAAGGTGAGAGAACTGAAGTAAGGAAAAAAGAGAGGTTGGGGGACTTTAGCAAAAAAGAGGACAACCTTATGCCATCCCCCCTTGGTAACCAAGTAAGAGAAAGATTAAGAGAGATTAAGTAGAAGAGAAAGGGGGAGCAAGGGTGATAAAGGGAGGCCCAAATGGTCTCCATGACCATCTCTCTTCCATGGTTAAGAGATCGAAGAAAAGAAAGGGGGCGAACAATGGATGGCCCTATGGCATCCCTTCTCTAATGGCTAGGTGGGAAAGAGAGGATGAGAGATAGTTATAAAGAGAGGGAAAGCAATATATAGGAAGAAAGTAAGAAACATAGAGAGGGAAAGGGAAAGGCTTCAAGCTTGCCGGTTGAAGAGGATGGAGGGTGAAAAAATAGGGGGGTGTCACCTTGCACTTTATCTAGTCACATCAATGGCAAGAGCTATTAGGGGCTTACATCCCAAGGCAGCTTGATTGTTGATGAGTTGGGAGGTGGTAGAGTAGCAACGTAGTCAACACCCTTGATCAAAAGGTTTTAAAATAAGGTTTTCACTGTTCACAAGACATTAAGAGCTAAGTCTTATCTCTCTCTATTGCAACTAAGCCATTCATACGGATAGATTTAATAAGTGTTTCAGGGATTAAAAATGTTTAATCAATCAAAAGGAATAAAGGAATAAGTTTTGAATCAAATTTTAAAGGAATTTTTTAAAGTTCAAAACTTAGAGTCGACACCCAAATAGTCAGGAGCCAACCTCAAGGCGTATCAGAAGATTTCTGAATTTTTGGCACGGTCCAAAGTCGATACCCAGAGTTTCGGAGCCTACTCCAACATGAGATATAGAGAAGTGTATTCTGTTTCAGTTTTCGGAGCCGACACCTAGAATTCGGGAGCCGACACCTAAGATTTCGGGAGCCGACACCTAAGTTTCTGGAGCCGACTCTAACTTGAGAACAGAGAACATATTTTTATGGATATTTCTGGAGCCGACACTCTTGGATTACAGAGCCGACTCCCGAAAGCGACGAGCCGACACTTAACTTTCTCGGAGCCGACTCCTCAATAACTTTTTATTTGCTATTTTTGGACACTCGATCTGAAGCCGACACTTGAAAAGTTGGAGCTGACTCCAACCTGTTAGGAATGGATTTTCAATTGTCAGAATGGACTCCAACGGTATTTTTTTTTTCCACCTAATCTCTAATGGCTATTTTTTTTTGTGTGTAGAAGTATCCAAGCATCTCATAATGGCTATATTTTTTACCTAAACTTGGATTAAGATATCTATAAAAAGGGGGAACCGTCCATTTGAAAAGAGGAGAATAGAGACTGAAAAAATCTGAAAAATCTTGAGAGAGAATCAAAGAGGAAAGACTTAGAGCTCAAATCCATCAATCCCAGAAAGTTCAAAGAGAAATCAACAAGCTTCTCAAGATCAAATCAAGGAGATTTCCAACGTTAGAAGAAAGAAAGCAAAAGCCCCAAATCCTCAACTTCTCAACTGCAACTTTCAGTGAAGAATCTGAGCTGAGGCCCTGATTCAATCTTTCAGAGGAGAAGAGGAAAAGAAGAAAAGCTTGCTTTCAAAATGCTTCTATCAGGCTTTCCTATCCTTGTTTATTTATTTGCATATTTGCTCATTTAAGGAGCTGTTTTGTATTCTAAACTCTATTTTTTATTTGTGTTTACTAATTCAATCAAGGGATTGAATAGTGGAGGTAGTATACCTCGGGACAAGCTAAGGATAGCTTGTGGTTGGGTTTTGTGCTGGTGAGCCGGTAAAACCAGCTGGGTTCGTTGTAACCCGGTAAAACAACAAGTTTTGAGTTGTGAGCTTGTAAAACAACTCGGCTGTAATCAAGAGATTATAGTGTGGACCCAAGTGAACTTGGGAGTGGACGTAGGTGTTGGATACACCGAACCACTATAAAATCTTTGTGTTTGCCGTGCTTTATTCTCTCTCTCTTTCTATCTCTTATTTGTGCTTAGCATTTATCTTGCACTCAATCTCTTTTATTTCAAAGCAATAGTTTTAAAAGCTTAAATTTTTAAGAACCCAATTCACCCCCCCCTCTTGGGTTGCCATCTGGGCCAACAATTGGTATCAGAGCTAGTGCTCATTTTTTTGATCTCACGATCAAGAGCTAAAGATCCAAATGGCAACACAAGTGGTCTTTTTTGCTGAAGGTCATTCTACGAATAGACCTCCTTTTTTAATGGTTCAAACTATTCTTATTGGAAAGCTAGAATGAGGATATTCATTCAAGCTTCTGATTATGAACTTTGGGGTGTAATATAATGGACCTAGTACACCCACACACTTATTGATGGCAATAGTTCCTAAACCCGAAAGGGATTGGAATGATAATGATAGGAAAATGGCTCAACTTAATGCTAAAGCCATGAATGTTTTATATTGTTCCTTAGATGCAAATGAATTCAACCGAATCTCTACATTGTAATTCCGCAAAGAAATTTGGGATAGATTAGAAGTTACACATGAGGGAACAAACCAAGTAAAGAATCAAAGATAAATATTTTGTTCATAAATATGAATTGTTTACATGGAACAAACTGAAACCATCACATGCATGTTCACTAGATTCACTGATATTGTGAATGGTTTGAAAAGTCTTGGTAAGACCTATACTAATCTGATTGTTCGTAAAATTCTTAGGTCACTTCCAAGATCATGGGAAGCAAAGGTGACTGCAATCCAAGAAGCCAAGGACCTCAATGCACTTACCTTTAGAGGAGCTTCTAGGATCCTAATGACCCATGAGTTGACAATGAAGCAGCATGTTGAGAGGAAACAAAAGAAGAAAACCATTGCCCTCAAAGCTGCAAAAATGAGGAAGAGAGCAGCAGTGATGATGAAGATGATGATGAGACTGCTCTCTTGCCAAGAAATTTAAGAAATTTATGAAAGAAGAAGACCCTTCCACAAAAGAAATTTGGAACAAAAATGGAAGGAGAAAAGGAAAAGAAAGGACAAGGACAAAGAAAAGACCCCCTTATATGTTATGAGTGTAAGAAACCGGGGCACTTTAGATATGATGTCCTCAATTAAAAAAGCCTACAAGAAAAAGAAGAAGGCTTATGTTGCAACATGGAGCTGATAGCGAATAATCTCTCCGAAGGAAGAACAAAAGGAAGTTGCAAACATTTGCTTTATGGCAAACGACGATGATGAGGTAAGTTCTGAAACTCATGATTTACTTTTGATGAATTATTTGATGCTTTAATGAATTAGTTGATGATTTTAAAGTTTTGAAAAAGAAAAAATCTTTAAAAATGAAACTTTAAATCTTGTCAAGAAAAGGATAAACTAACTCATGAAGTTGAAAAACTAAAATCTGAAAATAAAAATTTGTTAAAAGAAAAAGAATCAATTTCTAATGAAAATATTAGCTTAAAGAAAGAAGTTGATAAATATAAAAATAGTTGATAAATTTACATATAGTTCTGAAAAACTTAATATGATTAAGTAATCAAAAGCTGTTTTGATAAAGCTGGATTAGGTTATAACCTAACAAGAAACAAAAATATGTTAAAAATTTTTTAGAAAGGAACAAAGAAAAATTGTTTCATGTTATTGCTGTAACAAAAAGGACATAAATCATATGAATGCAATGAAAAAAAAAATTTAAATATAAAAGGAAAGAAAATATGGGTTCCGAAAGGAACAATTTTATTCTACTAACCATGAAGGACCCAAGAAAGCTTGGGTACCTAAATATAAAGTTTGATTATTTGCAGGAATGTCTTGTAGCCAAAAGATCAAAGAAAGTGGTATCTTGATAGCGGCTGCTCAAGACATATGACGGGTGACAAAGATGAATTCATCACCCTTGAAGAAAAAGAGGAGTTGTGACATTTGGCGATAACGGTAAAGGTCAAATTATGGGCCTTGGTAAAGTTCGCATAACTCCATCCATTTTATTGAAAATGTACTTTATGTTGATGGTTTAAAGCATAATTTAATTAGTATTAGCCAATTATGTGATAAAGGTTTAAAGTTTCATTTGAAATCTTCTATTGCACTGTAACTAATCCCATTGATGATAGCATTGTTTTACTGGAATAGAAATGGCAATGTATACTTAGTTGATTTAGACAATTTATCTACTAGTAATCATTGCTAATTGCTGATAATGCTAACATAATGAGATTGGTTGGTTGTGGCATCGTAGATTAGGTCATGCAAGCACACACCTTATTTCAAAACTAATTAAATGGATTTAGTTAAAGGATTACCTAAATTAGATTTTGAAAATAACAAAATTTGTGATGCATGTCAATTTGGAAAACAAACTAGAAGTCTTTCAAATCTAAAAATGTTGTTTCAACTTCTAGGCCACTAGAGCTACTTCACATGGACCTTTTGGACCAACTAGAACCACAAGTCTAGGAGGAAAGAAATATGGTCTAGTGATAGTAGATGATTATTCTAGATATACTTGGGTAATGTTTTTAGCTCACAAAGATGAGACTTTCTCGATATTCTGAAATTCTTCAAGAAAGTCACAAATGAGAAAAACACTACCATAGTGTCTCTAGAAGTGATCATGGAACAGAATTTGAAAATCACTTATTTGAAAATTTCTGCACTGAAAATGGAATTAATCATAATTTTCAGCCCTAGGACTCCACAACAAAATGGTTAGTTGAAAGAAAGAATAGAACTTTAGAAGACATGGCCCGTACCATGCTATGTGAAAGCAACCTTACCAAAGTACTTTTGGGCGGAAGCTATTAACACAGCATGTTACATCTTAATAGAGCTTTAATAAGACCAATATTAAAGAAAACACCTTATGAATTATGGAATGAAAGAAAACCAAATTAAAATACTTTCATGCATTTGGATGTAAATGTTTCATTCATAATAATGGTAAAAACAACTTAGGAAAATTTGATGCTAAATCTGATGAAGGAATATTCTTAGGATATTCAACAACTAGTAAAGCATATAGAATCTTTAACAAGAAAACCTTAATTGTAGAAGAATCTATTCATGTAGTTTTTGATGAGTCTTTAGCATCAAGTTCTGAAAAGATTGATGATGAGGAAGATACAAACTAGAAAAGATCTTGAAAAACTTAATATTGAAGTATCTTCAGATCATGAACAAGAAGCTAAAGATGATGATTCACATAGGGATGATGTTAATATAATCATAATGATGTAGATCTTCCAAGAGATTGGAGATATGCCTATAGTCATCCAAAGGAATTGATTATAGGTGATCCATCTCAAGGAATAAGAACTAGATCATCAATGAGAAATATTAGTAATCATCTTGCATTTGTATCTCAAATTGAACCTAAAACTATTGAAGAAGCTGAAAAAGATAATAATTGGATGTTAGCTATGCAAGAAGAATTAAATCAATTTACTAGAAATAATGTTGGACCTTAGTTGAAAGACCTAAAGGTCATTCAGTTATAGGATCTAAATGGGTTTTAGAAATAAATTAGATGAAAATGGCATAGTAATTAGAAACAAAGCTAGATTAGTTGCAAAGGATATAATCAAGAAGAAGGAATTGATTTTGATGAAACCTTTGCACCTGTAGCTAGATTAGAAGCCATTAGATTATTACTTGCATTTGCATGTCATATGAATATTAATTTATTTCAAATGGATGTTAAAAGCGCATTTTTAAATGGTTTATAAATGAAGAAGTTTATGTAGAACAACCACCAGGTTTTGAAGATCATGAATTTTCAAATCACGTTTTTAAATTGCACAAAGCACTATATGGTTTGAAACAAGCACCTAGAGCTTGGTATGATAGGTTAAGTAAATTTCTAATAGAAAATGATTTTACAAGAGGAAATGTTGATAAAACTTATTTTTGAAAAGAAAAGATAAAGATTTACTTAGTAGTACAAATATATGTAGATGATATTGTTTGGTGCTACTAACGAATCTCTTGTCAAGAATTTGCAAGTTAATGCAGGGAGAATTCGAGATGAGCATGATGGGAGAACTCAACTTCTTCCTTGGACTCCAAATCAAACAAAGCAAGAGGGAATTTTCATCAACCAAACAAAGTACACAAGAAAATTCTCAAAAGTTTGGTATGGAATCAATGAAACCCCTTGGAACACCAATGAGTCCTTCATGCAAATTAGACAAAGATAAAAAGGTAAGAAAGGTTGATCAAAAGTATATCGAGGTATGATCGGATCCCTTCTTTATTTAACAGCAAGTAGACCAGATATTATGTTTGCTGTATGTTTATGTGCTAGATTTCAATCTGAACCTAAAGAATCACATTTAATAGCTGTTAAAAGAATACTTAAGATATCTAAGTGGAACAAAAAATGTAGGTTTATGGTATTCTAGAGACTCAACATTAAACCTAATTGCATATTCTGATTCTGATTATGCTGGATGTAAACTAGATAGAAAAAGCACAAGTGGTGCATGCAATTTTTAGGAAGTAACTTAATCTCATGGTTTAGCAAAAAGCAAAATTCAGTTGCATTATCACTGCTGAAGCAGAATATGTTGCAGCTGGAAGTTGCTGTGCTCAAATCCTTTGGATTAAGCGACAACTTGAAGATTATGGCATAACACTTGATAAAACTCCTATTAAATGTGATAATACAAGTGCAATCAATTAACTAAAAATCCAATTCAACATTCAAGAACTAAACACATATTAGATATCATTTGGTGAAATTTGTCTTGAATATGTTTGTACTGAAGAACAATTAGCTGACATATTTACAAAACCTTTGAGTGAAGAGAGATTTTGTTATCTTAGAGGAGAATTAGGGATTTGTGATCCTCTGGAATGATTTTGAAACCCTTAAGATTGATTATCTAGAATTCAGTTAATTTCTTGAAAATCCTTCATGATTCTAAGGACAATTCATCCAGATAATTCAACTATTTGATTTATAACATTCCAAAGATTTATTAAAATTTTATTGATTCTATTTTGACAAGTTTCGGATCTTTGAAACTCTCATTTATTTTTTGAAACTGTCAGTGGAGTCGACACCCTAGTTAGTGGAGTCGACACCTCATCTGTGTCGCTTACGGTCTGTGACCTTGGAGTCGACACCCGCTTAAGCAGAGTCGACTCCAGCTCGGGCGCTAACAGTGTTAGCGACTTGGAGTCGACACCTGACTTTGCGGTAGTCGACACCTGGTGGCCCCAAATTGATTATATTAGGGCAGAGTCGACACCTTCTCATCCCCAATCATCTCCAAACCTTTTCCAAAACCTCTCCAAGCCTTCCAAAACCAAATATCCTCAAATCAACCATTCCTTATGATTTCTATGGCACCTAAGCATAGGGGATCGATCTTTGAAGCTCTTGTGACTACAAGGAAGCGGACGGTGCGATGCCCTGTCCGTGAACCTTCACCGAGCGATGATTCTTCTTCAACGCACACTGACAATCCTAGCCCCTCCTCTCCACAAGTAGATACCTTAGCTAGCCGAATCATAAGCATGGGAAGGAAGGTAGATTTTGAATTCTTTGAAGCTGAGGGTTTTGCAATTGGTAGACAAATCAAGGACTTGGTTGGGATAAGGTATGTTCCTTAGACGTACCTACTTATCCAGCTCTTGTAAAGGAATTTTACTTCAATTTATCAAGGGAAGATGGTGGATTAGTGAGTATGGTAAGAGGAAAGAGAATCCATCTCACTTCTGAGATTTTAGAAAATCTTTTAGAAATCCCTTTTATAGGGATGATTGCTACTAGTCACAGTGACATAGCAGGAGCATTATCGAGGATGTTTGGTAGAGATTTTTCTGATTTTGAGGAAATTAGGGCAAATCAATTGCCTCTTGAACTTAGACTATTACATAACATATGTGGTAGGATCCTATTTCCAAGACTGGACATTTTGAGCATGTCTCAGAGTGAGACATATTGTTAATGGACAGTATCTTGATGGGTCAGCCAATCAATTTAGCAGGAATAATGATATGGTACATCGCTGAGACCGAGGGCAAGAGGAGATCTTTATTGCCTTATGGGATGGTCCTAACCATGGCATTTAGAAGTCAATGAGTTGTTATCTCTAAGAATGAACCTTTGAAGAACCTTAGACACACTGATTATTACAGCCTGGCTACTATGCATAGAATGGGATTTGTGAAAGTGGATGGTAGATGGGAAAGAAAAGGTAATCTGGATGAGAGAGCAGCTAACATTGGAGCCACTGTACCTTCTAAGATAGGTCCTTCAGTGAGGCATCCTTCACCAGAACCTAGCAGATCATCACCACCACCGGCACGTACTTCCATCCCTACATCTGTACCAGTGTCTGTTCCTTCTGTTGGTTTTTCTGATGTTCAGCTGGAGCAACTTAAAGGATTATATAGTACTCACAAGGAAGAGATGAAAACTGAAATTGATAATAGTCTGATGAATTTAATAGAAATGTTTTATTCTTTGAATGAGAGAGTTAGCAAAATTGAGTCCACCCTTAAAGCCTCCGTAGAATCTTTGAAGAATGATCTCAAGAATATTTTTAAAGAACTTAAAGAGATTGAAGGTGATTCAGAAACATATTCCAAATGCAATGCTGAGTTACAAGAGAAGATCATTGTTGCATCTGCATTCTTTGATAGGAGACTAAATGAATTCATTGCTACTCAAAGAGAAGGGATGGGCAAGATTCTAGTAGAACTCAAAAGGAGATTTGGGATTTGATGTTTATTTGCTTTAGTTTGATGTTGATTTACTTTTGTTGCCCAGATGTAGTAACCCAAGAGGGGGGTGAATTGGGTTATTCAACAAATTTAATAGCTATGCAGATATATGTGCTTTCAACCTTAATTTTGATTTGCAGTGGTGAAGTGGGGTGCACGGAATAATATCAACAGAAAAGCAAGCAATCACAAACACACATAAGTTTATAGTGGTTCGGTGCCAAACTCAGCACCTACATCCACTCCCCAAAACCTTTGGGAATTTCACTAATCGTATCACAACGATTACAACCTCTAGCCGAACAAGGCTAGCCTCTTGTTTATACGGCACAAGGCAGCCAAAAAACCCCTAGCCAAACCAGGCTAGTCCTCTTGTTTCACGGCACAAGAAAGCTAAAAACCCCTAGCCAAACCTAGGCTAGTCCTCTTGTTTAAATGGCACAAGGAGGCCAATAACAAACCAGGGTTCACTAACCCTTTTACAAGATAATCAGAGTATGTAAAGGAGAAGCTCCTACAAAGAGCAAATATTTAGAATATACTTTACAACTTTTTGAAGCAATAAACTCAGCAATAAATGAACTAGGCTGAAGCAGCTGAAGTCTTGAATGCTTGAAAAGCTTCAATGATTCGGACGACCTTTCGGAGCAAGGAATGGACTTGAATGCACAGCAATCACTCAACAAATATTCAATGAAGGCTCTTTTCTTAGATTTTTCTCTCTTTAAAATTTCTTTTTCAAAAATCGTCAAGGTGTGCTTCTAATCCCAGCTATTTATAACCATCTAACAAGAAAATATCCATTAGATACATAAGAAATAAATGGAAATAATAATGGGAAGAAAATATAACCGTTAAACATGTTTCCCTTAAGCATTGAATGCAGATCTCCATTTGAGGAAGGATAAGCACTGCAAAAATTCAAAAATCCAAAAATTAAATATAGCTTGAAGTAGCAATAGAGAGAGAGTAAGAGAGAAAGAACACTCTTAAGAGCTCAGGCGGCGGTTGACTGAAAAATAAATCCAAGTAGCTGAGGATATGAATGCCATCGTCCAAGAGTTAAGCAAGGGACCTCACCTAGCTAATCAGTTAGCTAACCAGAGAGACCAAAGACAAATAAGACGTCCACAGGTATCTCTTCAGTCAGCTAGAGGGTTGCTAGTTAGCTCTCCAGCTAACTCACAACAAAAAGCAACGGCCAGTAGGGTAAAAAGCTGAATACTTAGTTAACTAGGCAGCTAACTAAGCAACAGTCAGTTAGCTCTTTAGTTAACTATCAGGGAAAAAGCAACTACAGAGGAAAAGTTTCATGCATCCATAGTTAGCTCTCCAGCTAACTAAATTTGAATCCCTCTCAGTTGTAGAAGAAAAATAAAATAGTTAGTTAGCTGAATAGTTAACTGAATGAAACGTCAGCTAGCTAAAAGGTTTCTCAGCTAGCTCCATTGATAGCTAAACAGTTAACTAAGCAAATGCCAGCTAGCTAAAAGGAGTTGCAGTTAGCTAACAAGACATCCAGCCAGCTAGCTAAAATTTGAGGTAGTTAGGCCAAAGCACTGTGACGAGCGAATTAGTTAGCTGAAGGAATTCCAGCTAGCTAACAAGCTAGCTCACCAGTTAACTAAAAGAAAATGACGTTCGGCCAGGCACCTGAGACAAATTTCTTAGTTAGCTGAAAGAGCTCCAGCTAGCTAACAAACTAACTCACCAGCCAGCAAAAAAAGGAGGACGTTCGGCCAGGCACCTGAGACAAGTTTCTTAGTTAGCTGAAAGAGCTCCAGCTAGCTAACAAACTAACTCACCAGCTAGCTAAAAAAGGAGGACGTTCGGCCCAAACACTGTGAAAATTTCTCAGCTAGCTGAAAGTCGTGCCAGTTAGCTAAATAGAATAACAAGCTAGCTAACCAGTTAACTCCAAGGCTAATAATCATATTCAAAGCAAATTAAATGAAGTACTTTCTTACCAGTCAATTTTGCATGAAGATACTTACTTGCAAGGCGACCGAACTTCCCTGTATCAATCTTAGAATTGCTTAATTTATTTTGTAATCATCAAAATCAATCTGGGGTCAACAATCTTTTCCTTTTTGATGATGACAAAACCTTTAAGCAAATAAAGAGCAAGTGTATATATGGAAGTTTAATAAGTAAACAGGAGTAATCAGAAAATATTAATTTCTCCCTCTGTCAAAATAAATAAGTGAAATCTTTTTCTTTTCACCCCCTGAATATATGGAGTTACTATTTTACTCCATTTCTTAATGTATGCAAGCAACATTCTTCTCCCCCTTTTGTCATTAATCAAAAAGAAGTTTGAAGAGTCTTGCAAAAACTTTAAGCATAATAGATCAAGGAGATGTTAACATTCATTACATAATTAAAGCAGTCATGCAGATTAGCACAAGATAGTAGATATTACATGTCGTTGTTTTAAGTCATAAAGCATAAACATAAACAAGCATAACAAGTTTGTTCAAATACTACAAAACATATAAGTTAAGTACAATTATTTCTCATCATCAGATGAAGAAATATGCATGGAGGAAACTTTTGTCTTGCATGAAGATTGAGGCTTGACGGAGGACGGCCGTGACGGTGGAGAGAAAAGGTGTGGATGAGAAAATAAAGCATCAGGCGCAGAGGCGGAAAAACAAGTGATGAGAGTCTCCATGAGTTGACTCAGCCTAGAGAGGGTTGCAGTCCAATGATCAACATCGTTTGCTGCATCCCGGGTCTGGGTCTGGCTTGATCTCATTTGATATTCTACCCACTCAGCCTTAGTCTCAAAGTTTTCAAGCTTGCTTTTAAGTAAATTTATGTCCTTCAGGATCCATTCCATGACAGATTCATTGTGGTGAAAAACTCTCCCATTAAGAATGTTCACATCATGAACAAGCCTTTCAAGAATGATTTTAAATTCAGACATGTTCTCAAAAATAGAAGAAATATGTGGTACAAGAGTCTGATCATTGACGGAAGAAGCACTGTCACCAGAGCTTCGACTAGAAGTGGCAAGGGTCAATTCATTGATAATATGATGGAGTTGATCATCACATAATCTGACAGTTGAAAAGGAGTAGGAGCAGGGTTGTCATTGCGAAAAGATGATCCAGAAACATTGATTTCAGGTGGATCAGGTAGAAAAGATTTTGGTCAGCTGTCATAGCAGCAAGATATGGATTGGGTTGCTGAAGTCATAAGTAAAAAAGTTTTGAGGGGAACAGGCAGGTTGATTCACAGTAGGCGGTGGCATACTAGATTGTCCTGTTCTAGATCTAACTTTTAACCAAATACCATCCTTTTAGCAAAATCCATACGGTGCAGTGAATGAGCATTAAAAATGTCAGAGTGACGTAATGCCACTGCAGTTTCTCCTTTAAGTTTAATATTGAAAAATTCAAATACATAAGTGAGAAACATTCCGTAGGGCAAAGCAGCCTTAGATCTAGACAAAGATTCTCTCATAACGGTCATCATTAATTCAGGTAAATCAACAGGGTCTTCTATTAAGATATCATACATTAAGCAAATGTCCCTATCATTTACCACATTAAATGATCCAGCACGAGGGCGAGAATCTTAGCAATGATACTATGGAAAAGCCGATTTTCAACAGATAACATATTTGCATCTAATGTTTCAATCTTACTAGCTTCAGTATCATCTATATTAAGGATTAGGCCAATCTTATATCCGCGTTCACTAGGGAGAATTTCTAAGAAACCTTCAGATGGAATTTTCAAAGCAGATCCTAATGTTTTACCATCTAGGTCTATTTTAGTCTTTTTCACAAAGGAAGAGATAGTTCCACTACCAAAAGAAATGTTTTCATAAAATTCCCTAATAAGTTCAGGATAAATAGGTCTCTTGGTAGAAAGAAGCTTATCCCAACCTTGTTTAACTAACAGATTACCGATTTTAAAACCTTCTTGTTCTAAAAATTAAAGTCTACTAACCTCCCATGAGCAAAGGATTTTGAAGCAAGTAGGGAGTTGATTTGAGTAGAAGACGTGGAAGACTTCCGGCGAAGATCGGCACAATCGTCATCTCTAGCGACTGCCTTCTTCTTGGGAGCCATCAACTTCTTCTAGATAGATTAATAGGTTGAATGGAAGGAAGGATTAATGGAAGGAATGAAAGAAGGGATTAAAGAGGAAGAGAGGACGCTCGGTGAAGACGCACGGTTGAGGGAGACGATCGTGGAATGAAGGATTTGATTTGGTAAAAAGTATATATAGGGAGATAGCTTGATGGTTAGCTGGCCAGGTGACTGTTTGGTTGCCTGGTCAGGTAACTGCCATGAATAAAATCAAAAAGGCTTTAAACGTCCGTTGGTGGATGGATTTAAGAAAGTATAGCAGTTGGCATTCATAAGATGAAAAGACTTAAAGCATACAGCATACTTAAGCAATTAATTTGATAGGAAGTTCCCTTTAATTGATTTGATTTAAAAGATGTCATATCATATCAATTCATTAATTGTTTCATTAAATGGTTGGATCAAACATTCCCAATTCTCTTCTGATTTCATAAAATTTGGTTTCATCAAGTGGCTTAGTGAAAATATCAGCAATTTGTTTTTCAGTATTTAAAAATTCAATCACAACATTTCCATTGTTAACATGATCTCTAATGAAATGATGTCTAATTTCAATATGTTTGGTTCTGGAATGTTGAATAGGATTTTAGTTAAACTAATTGCACTTGTATTATCACATTTTATAGGTATGGCTTTTTGTTTAATACCATAATCTTCTAGTTGTTGCTTAATCCATAAGATTTGAGCACAGCAACTCCCAGCTGCAACATACTCGGCCTCGGCCGTAGATAGTGCTACTGAAGTTTGCTTTTTGCTAAACCATGAAATTAAGTTAACACCTAGAAACTGGCAAGTTCCAGTGGTTGATTTCCTATCTAATTTACATCCAGCAAAGTCAGAATCAGTGTATCCTATTAAATCAATGCTAGATTGTTTATCATACCATATACCCAAATTTATTGTTCCATTTAAATATTTAAATATTCTTTTAACAGCAAGCAAGTGTGATTCTTTAGGATTGGCTTGATATCTTGCACACATGCAAACACTAAATAAAATATCTGGCCTACTAGCAGTTAAATATAACAAAGATCCAATCATACCTCTATATAATTTTAAATCAACAGATTTTTCAGAATTATAAGTTTCAAGTCTACATGATGAGCTCATAGGGGTACCGATACTCTTGGATGTCTCCATGCCAAACTTCTTGATCATTTCTTTTGTATATTTGGATTGGCTTATGAAGATCCCATCTTTGCTTTGTTTAATTTGTAGTCCGAGGAAGTAGGTCAGCTCACCCATCATACTCATCTCGAACTCTCCCTGCATAAGCTTAGCAAAGTCTTTGCACAAAGATTCATTAGTGGCACCAAATATGATATCATCACATAGATTTGAATAACTAATATATCTTTATTTTTCCTTTTAATAAATAAAGTTGTATCCACAGTTCCTCGAATAAAATCATTACTAATCAAGAATTTGCTTAATCTTTCATACCATGCCCGGGGCGCTTGTTTCAAACCATACAAAGCTTTGTTTAATTTGAAAACGTGGTTTGGAAATAGATGATTTTCAAATCCGGGTGGTTGTTCCACAAAAACTTGTTCAGCAATATATCCATTCAAGAAAGCGCTTTTAACATCCATTTGATATAATTTAAAATTCATATAACAAGCATAAGCAAGAAGACTTTAATAGTTGAAGAATCAATTCATGTTATCTTTGATGAATCTAATGATCTTCCATCAAGGAAGGGAAAAGGTATAAATGATGCAGATGACATTGAAGATCAATTCAAGGGCATCACATTAAAGGACAAGAATGATACACAAGAGGTAAGTGAAGAAGAGAACGCTGACCTACTTGAAGCCTCACAAGGTAATGATGAAATAGAAAGAGGATGGAGGTATGTTCTTAGTCACCCTAAAGATTAAATTATTGGTGATCCTTCTCAAGGAGTGAGAACTAGATCATCATTTAGAGATGCTTGTAATAATTTAGCATTTGTATCTAAAATTGAACCTAAATGTTATGATGATGCTAAAAATGATGTTGATTGGATTAATGCCATGCATGAGGAACTTAACCAATTTGAAAGAAATAATGTTTGGACTCTTTGTGAAAGACTTCATGATCATCAAATTATTGGAACTAAATGGGTTTACAGAAACAAATTAGATGAACATGGTAATATAATTAGAAATAAGGCAAGATTGGTAGCTAAAGGTTATAATCAAGAAGAGGGAATTGATTTTGATGAAACTTATGCCCCTGTTGCTAGATTATCTCCACCACCAAAGGACAAGGGATCCCAGCAACCTTCCCAGAGTCCTCCTCTGCCCTCTGCTCCTCCGTCATGACTATCGCTTCTTCCCCCAACTGAGAGAACCCCTCTCTCACTGCCAGCGCTCCCACATTCTCTTTCTTCAATGGTAAGGAGCGCGGGCTAACCTTGACTCGCCCAACCTTCGGTGAGTGCTCTTCGGAAAGATGGACCTTCTTCTCAGACTTGCGTCTTTCCCCACCACTGCTCTCTCTCGGGCACTTGCCCAACTCCTTCTTTATACGGCCTGCCAGTGCAGATCTCTTGGCTGCAAACACAGTGGGCAACAAATCAAACTGAGATATACTTGCTCGAAAAAAAAAATAGAGAAAGGACTTACCTTGTGTGTCAATGGGGCTAAGCCCGGCGGCGAAAAGGGCCTCCTTCGATAGTAAATCATTAGCCGAGAACACTCGGCCGTCACAAAGGACCTTTAGGTCCTCCTTCTCCTGTTCGGATAGGGCCGGATGTGCTTCCATATCCCTGACAAAGTTTTTCCATCCCCGCAGAAAGTCGGAGCCGATGTTCCCGTCGGCGATAAAAAATCGGACCTTCCACTCCTTTATGGATGGCAGCTTATCCATGATCGTCTTGAATGATCTCCGAGGTCCGATATAGGACCACTCCGAGTTCCTCCTGGACATCAGATGGTAACAAGCACGGAACAGGAGAAGAGTTGCTATTACCTGAACCTAGCTGCACGTCGAGATAAACCCGATGATACTGCGCCAACTATTAGGAGCCACCATTGTCGGGCAGATGTTGTAAAACCTCATGATCTCCTTTGCTAGGGGATGAAGGGGAAACCGGAGGCCTGCCTTCAGGCTATCATAAAGAAAGATCCCATGCTCCAGTTCTTGCGAGACCCTATGCTCGAGCTCCGGCAACCGCAAAAGGATATCCAAGGAATGCCATATTTCTGGCGTATTCTCTACAAATCCTCGGCAACAATCTCTAAAACCATGCCGCTAGGACTTACCACGCTGCTGGTTGAAAGAAACACCGAGCGAGGTTACAAAGGAAATAGGGGAACAAGATTCTCCGAGAAGAAATGAAAGAGCGCTGCGAATGGGAATGGTGCTGTTTTGACTTTATTTTTCCCCAAAGAAAACCGCCTTAAAGAGAAGATAAGGCGTCTTAATCGAGACACCCGAAACCGCCATTGCAGGCACCGTGAAAATCGGGTTTTGCTACGTGGCACTTCCCCAACCATTGCCCTTAAGAAACGATGGATTCATCTCATAAAGGCACGGCGGCCACACAACATTAATTAGGGCATCATTGCGTAGGCTGTCAAATCTAGACCCTTCCATTCAGATCGTGCCACCTGAAGCTATACTCCCTACGCCCAAACCTACGCTTCGAACTAGGGAGTGGGAGGCATGTGTTGAGGGGTAAAATCGCTATTACGTTAATAATCGTGTAAGATGTTAGGATCAATCCTGACTCTCACTCGCTGTGCAATGCCCGCTAGAAATGAGTCAGCCATTATACCTCAGTGGATTGAAGCACTTTATCCCCTTGATGAACCAAGGATTCCCCGGGTGTGCCTAGCCAGCCGAGTTATCCCAGTGCCTCAATCCTAGTCCAAGTGATCTATGCCTCGGTCCTAGCTCGAGCGAGCCTAATCTCTCGGCCTCGCTAGCTGAGCCATCTCAATGTCTCTCGGCCTCGCTAGCTGAGCTATCTCAATGTCTCTTGGCCTTGGCTCCCGTCGGTCTCAACTCAAGCGACCTCTATCTCTCGGCCCCAGCCCGAGCATATCTACACCTCTGCGGAATCAAACCGTCCTGACGCCCGACTTACTCCTTTGTTATACCTCGGTGGGCCGAGTCAACGGATGCCTCGACAAACCAAGCCTTTCTATACCACGGCATATCACGCCATTCTCTGTGATAGCCTTCTCGGCCGTCGATCCACTAACTAACAAGATACGGATCCTACCGGCCTCATAACCGTCTGATTCAAATCAATCCTCTAACTAACAAGATGTGAATCTTACTGACCTCATAACAAACTGGATTCGAATCCCAATGGCTTTCGGACCCACAACGCCTCCAAGGAATCATGTGATCCTCTATAAATACGACCGTCTTCCGACTTCTCAGGTACACGCGCTTGCATACTCGCCCACTCTTCATCTACCTCTGCTTATCCCTTTTCGCCATTAATGCTCTGCTCAGAGCTCTCGAAAGGCCACCCTGGAGAGACTCTTCAGCGAGAGCCTTCTCCATATATTTGTTCATTGTTGATCTTGAGCGTCAAAGGGTCTTCCGCAGAGGGTCATCCCCAACGCCTAAGACTGTTTTGTAGGTCCACCCAAGAAGGAGCCAACGCTGAAACTTGTCGAAATCGGAGGACAGATTTCAGCAGCAATATAGGGAAAGAAATAAAAGTCGGCAAGAGAGGAGAAAAGAATTTGGACGAAGAGAAAAAGATAGAAGGCAACGAGGAAAAATAAAATTAAAAAAAAAAGAAAAAGGAAGGTGCGGTGGTCTAGCTGTAGAGAGAGAAGTTGGGAAGAGAGAAGGAAAGAAGAAGATTTTTAGGGGAGGGATGAAGAGAAGAAAAAGAAAGAAGATCGGGGCTTTTGATTTACCGCTCGGTAATAAATGGGTCCTTAATTATGTTTCCTAAAACCGGTTTGAAATAAATAAGAACCAGATACGTTCTCGTGGAAGGCACGGATGCTAATTTGATTAATAAAATAAATAAAAATATAAATTTATCTCATTTTTTAATTTATATTATTAAATTTAAATTTCAAGTTATTATATTTAGATTAACAATAAAAAATAAATAAAAATATAGGTTTGTATATTTTCTTTAATTTTATATTATTAAATTTAAATTTTAAAATTAATATTTTTAGATAAAAAATAAAAATAAAATAAAAATAAAATATATGCATTAGATTAAAAATAATTTATTTGAAACTGTAGCTTAAAAATTTGATGAAATATTTTTTTTTCTAAAAATAGATTTTTTTTATAAGAAAATATAAACATAGCCAAAAATGTAAAGGTATTAAAAAAAAAAAAAAGGAAAACGTCTTCATCCAATTCAGCCAACGTGGTCGCGATCCCTCACGATCTTTTGCATGGAAAGGAAATCTAATCTAATATATTCCTATCTTCCAGAGAATCATAGGAGTCCGCTCATATGCAGACACTTGGACAAAAAAAAGGCAAACAGTAATTATTCAATTTAAAACATTAATTACAATTCAGATCCTAAAATAGCTGCTGCACCTGCACTGGAATCCATCTTTCGGTGTTCTATCATCTCTGTCATAATATATTTCCCTCTCTCTCTTTCTCTCTCTCTCTCACCCTTTTATCTTCTACTTTACCCCCCTGCGTTGTTTCTCTCTTCTTCACCCTTGTTCTCTCACTAGCAGCAGTAGGTAAGGATGCCAGTCTCTCGGAAGCACTCTCTCTCTGAGATCTCTCGCCACACCACCAAGAAGGATTGCTGGTTGATAATCCATGGCAAGGCAAGCTTCTCTTCTCTCGTTTATCCCCCTCCTTTTTTTTGGCTTTTGCTCTGTAACAAAGCCTTCAGAGTTTAGAATCTATGGGTTTCTTTTTTTTTTCTGTTTTACTTTTGAGCAGGTTTATGATGTGACCACCTTCTTGGATGACCACCCTGGAGGGAGTATGTCCTCTTGCAAGCCTCAGGTGCCTAACTTTTTCTTTCTTTGTCCCCTGTTTCCTTTTTATTATTACATCATCATAATCATCAATTCCTTGGCTTTATTGTACTTAGACTTTTTCCTTATCTTTTCCAAGATCCCATCCATCTGATTCTTATTATGCACCTCTTCTTTCTTTTTTTTTCCCCCCCCTCCAACATACAATATTTTCTTTGATGTATTGAGTTTTTTGTTAGGAACACTATCCACATCAATGATTTCTCCTGTGATTCGAAGGGGTCTAATTTTTATATTATTTGGACTGGATAGCTCACTAATTAAGTTGATAAAAACCGGACTACATCTAAATATGTAGAGAAATATATAGGTTGGTGCACAATTCCTAAACTTTGGTTTGTTTGTATTGGAAATTGAAACATGATATGCTGCCTGGGATGTGAAGGAGGTGGGGATGCAACTGAGGCATTTGAGGAAGTAGGCCACAGCACCACAGCCTCCACAATGACGGAGGGCTACCTGATCGGCACCGTCAGAGGCGATGAGGGCGCTGCCGCCGGCGGAGGAGCCCCAAAGACAACGGGAGCAGTCACGGCTACGGCACAGAGGACATCACCATCTTCCTTCAGCTTTTCGGACCTCCTACTTCCTGTGCTTGTCCTTAGCCTGGCCCTCGGTGTTTGGTATTACCTGAACTTCTACTCCAAAGCCAATGCGTAAGAACCATCAAAAGGTCCAATTTGGTATGAAAGTTAATAAATAATAAGTGAATTTGACTTTTATATATATATATATATATATATATATATATATTCAGAATCTACCCCAAGCCCATCTCATGAATAGTTCTTTCCTCATATATATATATATATATATATATATATATATATATATATATTCAGAATCTAACCCGAGCCCATCTCATGAATAGTTCTTTCCTCATATCCATCAACTTTTGCACGTTCAAATCGGTGCCAAAACTACGTGACTCAAAAACTCTAGTGAAAGTTAATAGGTAATAAGTGAACTTTTATAAGCTCATAATATATATATTTTTTTTACATCTAATGTGAAACTATTTTTTGTGTGTTATAGGAGCTTGTTCATCTCCAACGGTCCTATTTACTCGGTTCGATCATGAGGATATTAAGGTGCCAGCATAAATACAAAAGTGCATTCTACCCTATGATTTAAAGATTAAGGATCACAGTGATGATTAACCGTATGAAGAGTTTTTTTTTTTTCAAAAGAAGATATAGGCATTTATTTTGAAAGGCTTAGCTACCTGAATTTTATTTTAAAGTATTGGGGGGTAAAATTATCATGCGACATTAATCATGCACGCGGCTAAGGTCAGCCCTGATTCCCGTTCGATCGAGCGACGCCCGCCAACGATAGGTTGGTGACTTGAGATGCTCCAGCCCCTCACCGGACCAGGGGTCCTCGAGGTACCGACCTATCCCATCTCTCGGCCCCAGCCGAGCCATCAACCTCCTTCGATCGGCTTCTCCAGCCGACCTATCCCGTCTCTCGGCCCCAGCCGAGCCATCAACCTCCTTCGGTCGGCTTCTCCAGCCGACCTATCCCGTCTCTCAGCCCCAGCCGAGCTATCAACCTCCTTCGGTCGGCTTCTCCAGCCGACCTATCCCGTCTATCGGCCCCAGCCGAGCTATCGACCTCCTTCGGTCGACTTCTCCCGCCGACCTATCTCGTCTCTCGGACCCATCCAGGCTATCGAACTTCGTCTGTCGGTTCTTCTAACCGACCTATCTCCCTCCTTGGCCTTGATTGCCAGGCTGTCGTTTTAGCTCAGCTCAGTCCGAGCGACACTACCCCCTCCGCAGAATTCGACGCGGGAAAGCCCAAACTTCCGAGATCCTAAGTGGAAATCATATCAGAAAATGGCCTAAGGGAGCCTAACACTTTGGGACCTACGCCCCCGTCAGATCCCTAGGCAGCAACAAGTTCTCCCAGCCGTCGATCCACTAACTAACCAGATACGGATCCTACCAGACTCATAACAAACTGGATTCGAATCCCAACGGCCTTTGGGCCCATGACGCTCCTCCCTAACGATCAGGTGATCCTCTATAAATACTGCAGCTCTAGACCCCCTGAGGTACGCGCACATTCTCGGACGCTATTCCCCTTCTTCTCTCTCTGTACATTTGCTCACTCTGTCGCTCTTAGCCCCCTATTCTACCATCGTTGCTCTGCCCAGAGCTCTCTGGAGGAACTCTCCAGCGAGAGCCTTCTCCTCTCATCTTGTTGCCCATTGGTCCCTTACTGACTTGAGCGTCGGAGGGTCTTCCACGGAGGGCCACCCCCAGCGCCTCCCGCGTGTAGGCTTCCTTGCAGGTCCGCCCAGGAAGGAGCTCGATCAGGAGATAGGATGCGCCCGAGTCGAGGAGCGGATTTTGGCGACAACAGATTGGTACTAGAGGAAGGGCCTCAAGTCCCTAAAAACTTGTAACCTAGGAGACAAGGTTCTTGGTCTGTGAGAGAAATCCTCCCATGGCCAACCGGAAGAAGGCAGTGTCCGATGCCCGAGATCAGGCCGCTTCTCAAAGGCCTGATCCAGTGAACAATGTAGCACCTCCACCGCCACCTGTTGAAACCCCTTCGCCATCGGCGGCCCCGGTGTCCTAGGATCAGTTCGCTCTACTGGTCCAGCAGGTGCAGGCTCTGGCCACCCTGATCCAGGGATGCCCAGAGGTCCCCCATCCGGCCGCCCCTATCCCTCGCTCCCTAGAGGAGGAGGTAGCCCCCATGCATCCGGCGATCTCTTCTTTCGATCCGCATGGAATTGCGGACCCTCCTTGCCGTTCCAAGGAAGCCAAAGCGGCTCTCCAGCAAGCCCGCGACAAAAACTTCTCCGGGCCTCGGCGAGCTCGATCCCTCTCTCCGGTATATTCTCGCCATGACTCCACTCCATCTCAGTGTCGTCCTTGCCCCGCCCCCTCTGCTCTCTTCGACGAAGAGATCCGCCAACAACTCCGGGAAATGCAACAAGAGCTGGATGCCGCAAAGCAAGCCCAGCCGCCCCAGCCTAGGGCGGAGCCGGGTGTCCCCTTCTCTAAGGGGATCATGGAGGAAGTTATTCCCTCCCATGTGAAGTTGCCCGCCATCGAGCCCTATCATGGCTCCTCTGATCCGGACGACCATCTTAGCAGCTTCAGATCGATAATGATGTTCCACGGAGCATCAGACGCGGTTCTCTACCGCGCTTTCCCTTCTACCCTTCGGGGATCTGCCCGGACTTGGTTCAATGCCTTAAAACCAAGGTCCGTCGATTCCTTCAATGAACTGAGCCGCCTTTTCATCATCCAGTTCGTCAGCAGCCGCCGCCTGCGATGGAGGTCCGACTCCCTCTCTAAGGTTAAGCAGAAAGAGGGGGAGTCCTTAAGAAGTTATCTTGGCCGTTTTAATAAGGCCATGCTGGAGGTGGATCATCTCAATCATGAAGTGGCTATGTCCGCCTTAGCCGGAGGAGTTTCGAAGGAGAGTGACTTTTACCTAGCAATGGAGGTCAACTACCCTTCGACCCTCTCTGACATGATGGTCCTGGCCGACAAATATGCCAAGGTCGAGGAGTCTCGGAGAGCCGCTCGAGCCGAACTAGCAAGAAATAAAGAACCCGGGCCCCCAACAGGCACCGACCTACCGGCCGACCGAGTCTACCCCGACGCCAGAGAGTCCCGCGGCCGCCACCAAGGGACCATTCCCGAAGCCCACCTCAAGGATTCTGTCGCTTCACTCCGCTCACTGCCCCGAGAGCGGAGATTCTCATGGAGATCGAACGCCAGCTTCCCCAACCTCCCCCTCTCTGAAGAAACACAGCCCACAGGGACCCCACTAAATACTGCCGCTATCACCGCGACCACGGTCACAACACTGAGGAGTGCTGGCAGCTCAGAAATGAGATCGAAAGGCTCATTCAGCGGGGCAGGCTGGATCGCTTCAGAGGAGCTCCCGAACCAAGGAACGGGGGCGATCGCCGACCCGAGCCCCAGCAACAACCTCTCCCTCCTCCCAATCCTCCAGTTGCTGGTCACATTAATGTCATCGAGGCGGTCCGCGGTCCTGCAGGCGGGGAGGATGAAGAAGAAGGCCCAGCAGCAAAGAAAGCACGACCTGGTGAACTCTCCTTTTCTGATGATGACTTCCAGGGAATACAGTTCCCACATGATGATGCTTTGGTTGTATCTCTGAATCTGAACAATTACGATGTAAACCAAATTTTGGTCGATAGTAGAAGCTCTGTTAACGTTTTGTACCTTGATGTGTTTATAAAAATGAAGCTCCTCATAGAGAACCTCTGAGCCGTGGACTCCACCCTCGTGGGGTTCACGGGCGATGTAGTTGTCCCGGAAGGAATCGTCACCCTGGCAGTTCGGGCGGGGACCTGGCCCGATGCAGCCACTGTTCATACGGACTTCCTGGTGACCAAGCTTCGGTCACCCTACAACGCAATATTCGGGAGGCCAGGCTTGGTATCCCTCAAAGCCATCGTCTCCATCCCGCACCTGTCCATGAAGTTTCCCACCAAGCGAGGAGTTGGTGTTGTCCAAGGGAACCAAACCATAGCTTGGCAGTGTTACGTCGCCAGCCTTCAGTCCAAAATGCCCGAGATCGATGGGCTGGATGCTCGGGAGGACTTCGTCGAATAGAGAGGAGAGCCGGCCGAGGAACTGGAAGAAGTTCCACTGGATGAAGCTCGGTCTGACCGAACGATAAGAGTTGGATCATTGCTGAAAGAAGAAGTTCGGCTACAGTTGATCGATTTCCTCCGGAGGAATGCCGACGTCTTCGCCTGGTCAGCCTCGGATATGCCAGGGATCAGTCCAGACATCCTCGTCCACCGCCTTAACGTGGGCGAGATGTTCCGACCTATCAAGCAGAAGAAAAGAAGCTTCGCTCCCGACCGACAGAGAGCAATTAAAGAGGAGGTCGACAAACTCATCAAGGCAAACTTTGTTCGGGAGGTAAATTACCCAAGCTGGTTGTCTAATGTTGTCATGGTAAAAAATCAAACGGCAAGTGGTGGATCTGTATCGACTTCACCGACCTAAACAAAGCCTGCCCGAAAGATAGTTTCCCTCTCCCTCGGATCGACCAGCTCGTGGATACCACCTCTGGCCACCAGATGCTATCATTCATGGACGCTTATTCAGGCTACAACCAGATCAGGATGGCCCCTGAAGATGAGGAAAAAATGGCCTTCATAACTGACCGAGGTACTTACTGTTATCGGGTTATGCCCTTCGGTCTTAAGAATGCAGGTGCCACATATTAGAGGCTGGTCAACAAGATTTTCAAGGAGTAGATAGGCAGGAACATGGAGGTCTACGTTGACGATATGCTGGTCAAAAGCAGAAGGTTTCCCAGCACATTGAAGACCTCTCAGAGAGCTTTGCAATGCTCCGAAGGTACCAGATGAAGCTCAATCCGGTCAAATGCGCCTTCGGCGTTACCGCAGGAAAATTTCTGGGCTTTATAGTCTCTCGACGAGGTATTGAAGCCAACCCACAGAAGATTCAAGCCCTTCAACAAATGGTGCCGCCCTCGTCCATCAAGGAGGTTCAACACCTTACGGGTAGGATTGCAGCCCTCAACCGCTTCGTAGCCCGGTCGGCTGAAAGGAGCCTCCCCTTCTTCAAAGCACTCCGGTCTGCCAAGAACTTCCAGTGGATCCCTGAGTACCAGAAGTCTTTCGAAGACCTCAAAAGGTATCTCGGCTCATCGCCTCTCCTCAGCAGCCCCAATCTAGGAGAAATGCTATATCTGTACCTGGCAGTTTCTGAAGGTGCGGTTAGCTCGGTCCTGACAAAAGAGGAGAGTAAGACCCAAAGGCCGATCTACTATGTTAGTAAGCTGCTCCGGGATGCCGAAACAAGATACACCCGAGTCAAAAAATTGGTGCTGGCCCTGATAACGTCAGTTCGGAGATTGCGGCTATATTTCCAAGCGCATTTCATATCCTCACCGACCAGCCAATTAAGGCGGTGGTCCATCGTCCTGAGACGTCAGGAAGGATGGCCAAATGGGCTGTCGAGCTAAGCGAGCATGACATCTAATATCGGCCTCGCCCGGCCATCAAAGCGCAGGTTCTAGCCGACTTCCTTCTCGAATGCACCATTCCGAAAGACGGCTCCGCTCCGGATTCCTTGAGGCATCCAAAACCAAGCACCCGGTGGCTGCTCCATGTCGATGGATCCTCAAACTCTGGTGGCTCCGGGGCAGGTCTGGTTCTAACCAGCCCTGAAGGAGCGACTTTCGAATACGGCATTAGATTATCCTTCCCAGCTTCCAACAACGAGGCCAAGTATGAAGCTCTACTCGTCGGGCTCCGATCGCCCGCGGCCTGAAGGTGGAAAGGCTGACCGCCTTCACCGACTCTCAGCTGATTACCGGACATGTGCAGGGAAATTTGAGGCCCGAGAGCCGAACATGATCCGATATCTCCAAGAGGTGCGGAACTTACTCTCTCACTTTTCTAAATTTGAGGTTGTCCAGATCCCTAGGACCGAAAATGCTCGTGCCGACCTGTTATCTCGGCTGGCAACTGTGGAAATAATGGATGCCAAACATAAATTCCATTTGGAGACCTTGGAGAAGCCCAGCATCGCCGATATTGATCGGGTAATGCAAATTGAGGCTGAGCCATCCTGGTTCGACCGATCCAGAAATATCTCAAAGAAGGGTCGCACCCAGCCACCGAAAGGAAGCCAGAAAGCTGAAGTTGCAAGCCGCCAGCTATGTACTGATTGATGGCCAGCTTTACAAGCGATCTTTCTCCGCGCCACTGCTCAGATGCCTTCACCTCTGAGGCCGACTACGCCCTCCGGGAGGTGCACGAAGGAATTTGTGGAAGTCATTTAGGGAGCCGGTCCCTATGCCACAAGGTGCTGTGCCAAGGGTACTACTTACCGACCATGCAAAAGGATGCCGACGATCTCGTCCGAACCTGTGACCCCTACTAGAGGCATTCCAATATCCAGAGGCTCCCCTCCAGCAGTCTGTTCCCATCTCCTCCGCTTGGCCCTTTGCTAAGTGGGGATGGATATTCTGGCCCCTTTCCCCCTGCCACGGGACAGCGGAAGTTCTTGTTCGTCGCAATCGATTACTTCACCAAGTGGATCGAGGCCGAGGCAGTGGCTCAAATAACCGAAGCTCGAGCGAGAGACTTCATGTGGAGGTCCGTCATCTGCCACTTCGGCCTCCCGCATACCATTATCACCAAACGGCAAGCAGTTTGATAATTCGAAGTTCAGGGAGTTCTGCGGAGAGCTTGGCATCAATCATCACCTAACCTCGGTGGGGCACCCACAGGCCAATGGGGCGACTGAGGTAACTAACCAACTCTGCTCCAAGGAATCAAAGCTCAGCTCTCCAGAGCTCGTGGCAGGTGGAGATGAATTGCACCATGTCTTGTGGGCCTACGCACCACCCCGAGAGTGCCCACAGGCGAGACCCCCTTTTGGATGGCTTTTGGCACAGAAGCCGTCATCCCGGTGGAGATAGGACTCCCCTCTTTGCGGGTGGAGAGTTACTCGAGGAGGCCAGTAATGAGCAGCTCCGCACCAACCTTGACCTAGTGGAAGAGATTAGAGAGAAGGCCCGGATTAGGATTACCGCCTATCAGCAGAGGGTGTCCCGCTACCACGCCTCCAGAGTCAAAGGAAAATCCTTCTCTCTCGGCGACCTTGTCCTCCGGAAAGCATCCGTCTCCAAACCGCTGGAGCAAGGGAAGCTATCACCAAATTGGGAAGGCCCATACCAAGTAGTGGAAGTCGTTGGACCTGGTACTTACAAACTCCAGGATTTGGACAGGAAGTCCATCCCCCGGACATGGAACTCGGACAACCTCCGCATATACTATCAGTAGGGTACGCCCCTTTAACCTGCCCCATTCATAAGTTTGGTATTTTATTTCTTTATCTGCAACACGATCAACCCTTTTGAAAGGTCGTGATAAGAAATAGAAACATCCGACCCATTCTTAGCAACAACCGATCTATCTGCGTCAAAACCCCATACGTCTACTGGGCCGAGCTAAAAATCGAAATAGCGTGTTACGGCCGACCTAAAATGTTTTCAAAGCTTAGCTCGGATTCGGGAAGCTAACAAGCCCCAGCCGACCTAAGTATTCCTCCAGGTTACGTTCGGATTCGGGCAGCTCACAAGCCCCGGCCGACCTAAACAATGTTCATAGCTTAGCTCGGATTCGGGCCGCTCACAAGCCCTGGCCGACCTAAGTATTCCCCAAGGTTACGTTCGGATTCAGGCAGCTCACAAGCCCCGGCCGACCTAAACAATGTTCATAGCTTAGCTCGGACTCGGGCCGCTCACAAGCCTCGGTCGACCTAAGTATTCCCCTAGGTTACGTTCGGATTCGGGCAGCTCACAAGCCCCGACCGACCTAAACAATGTTCATAGCTTAGCTCGGATTCAGGCTGCTCACAAGCCCCGGCCGACCTAAGTATTCCCCCAGGTTACGTTCGGATTTGGGCAGCTCACAAGCCCCGGCTGACCTAAACAATGTTCATAGCTTAGCTCGGATTCGGGCCGCTCACAAGCCCCGGCCGACCTAAGTATTCCCCCAGGTTACGTTCGGATTCGGGCAGCTCATAAGCCCCGGCCGACCTAAACAATGTTCATAGCTTAGCTCGGATTCGGGCCGCTCACAAGCCCCGGCCGACCTATGTATTCCACCAGTTATGTTCGGATTCGGGCAGCTCACAAGCCCCAGCTGACCTAAACAATGTTCATAGCTTAGCTCAGATTCGGGCCGCTCACAAGCCCCGGCCGACCTAAGTATTCCCCCAGGTTACGTTCGGATTCGGGCA
Source organism: Calamus simplicifolius (assembly GCA_900491605.1). Lineage (NCBI taxonomy): Eukaryota > Viridiplantae > Streptophyta > Magnoliopsida > Arecales > Arecaceae > Calamus > Calamus simplicifolius. The sequence goes on along the minus strand of UESW01004620.1, from coordinate 267,287 downwards.
GCTCACAAGCCCCGGCCGACCTAAACAATGTTCATAGCTTAGCTTGGATTCGGGCCGCTCACAAGCCCCGGCCGACCAAGTATTCCCCAAGTTACATTCGGATTTGGGCAGCTCACAAGCCCCGGCCGACCTAAGTATCCTTCTAAACTATGTCTGGATTCGGATGGCTTGCGTGCCCTAATTAAACCCGACCGTGGTCTCCTAAGACCTAGCTCGAACTTGGGCGGCCGGAAAAACCCAACCAACGTTCGCAAATGCTCTGGAAACAATAGAATGCACAATATGACAAATCTTTATATTCATTGATTAAAAAGGAAGGAAAGGCAACAATGGCAAAAGAAAGGAAAAGAAGCAGAAAGAGCCCTCGCTAAGGCTCACTGTCTTCTCCGGAAGCTAACAAATCCTCCAAGCGCTGGGAGAGCTCGGCAACTTGTTGATGGAGAGATGATATCTCCCCCGTTGCCGGTCCACCACCTCGCGGAGGGCCGCGACCTCCCTCGTAGAGACGGCGACGTAGCCCTCGACGACCCTGTCGAGCCGCTCGTGGCTCGCGAAAGCCGACGCCAAGGCCTGGGCATCAACCGTGATAGTAGGGCGACCCCCCTCCGGACGCATTGAACCATTGATCATCGCGCTTAATATGTCGGATGGTTGCTCTCCTTCTCAGAAGCCATGTCAAACCAAAAGGATGGCAAGCACCAGCATTCTGCTCGCCCATATTTATACTCTTCAGGCGAGTATCTCGATCGGTCAGACTGCTAATGCTGACCCGTGAAGATCTGCCGTGTGTCACCTCTTTAACTGACGCCTACAGAATCCGAAGGGCCACGCCACATCCCGAGCAAAATTGATAAACATCAATGGGCTGTTCGAGAACCCCCCTCCTTTCCTAGAGGCAAGGTACTTTCCGACTGCCGGCCCCTTTGCAATAAATGCCCTCGACATTTCCCTAGGTTCTTTTAAATTAGCCTCCTTTTGGAAAACGTGAAGGAGGAAGGGTGTCAGCAACTGGCAATAACTCGTTCCCTCGGGAATGGTCATATCATATGGGGGGCGTGACCATGCACCGCCCCTTCTGCCTTGGCGCTCCCCACCGAACCTTGCAGGAACCTGGCATCGTAACTCGTGGTGATGACTAAATAATCCCTCCAAGCTCTAAATCTCCGAACCTTGGCAGGGCTAAGCAACCGATCTCCGAACCTCGGCAGGGCCGAGCAACAAAATCTCCGAACCTTGGCAGGGCCAAGCAACCATCTTTTGAACCTCGGCAAGGCCGAGTGACAAATATCCGAACTACGATAAGATCGGATCATGAATCTCCAAGCTTTGGCCAGAGTTAAGGAACATATTTTACCACCAAACAGTCCTAAACTTCTGACTAGATCCGGATAGCTTACAAGCCCCAACTAGCTCAGATGGCATGGGATCCTCGTCTAAAAACGATCGAGATGTCCCTGTGCCGCATGGTCGACAACAACAACTTGGCATAAAAGAGACATAAATTGAAAAATAGAACAAAACTCTCTTTATTTCATCGCCACCGAAACCGATTACAACTGCCTGAGGGGCATTACAAGAGCATTGAAATGCATAAAATAAAAACGAGTACAAGGCTCGGGCAACTGCTCCAAGGCAGATCTGGGCAACTATGATGCTTCGGCATCCGAACCAACAAATCAGACAAACCACGAAACGGCCAGCTTGCCCAGACAGTTGGTGAAGTTGACCCTCCACGGCCCCCCTCGAACGAACCAAGAGGTCCAAAAGGAGGCATGGCCCGTGGATGCTGATTCTGAGGACCCGGGCAAACCAGCCAGCTCCCCTAGGGCGGGATGCTGGATCGTAGGCTGCTGCCCGACCGAGAAGCTTGGGGACCATCAGACCCCCGTTGCTCCCATATTCTCCTCCCCGTGGCAAGGATTCCCCTCAAAGAAGGGATAAGAATCCAAGTCAGCGGAGGAGGGAGGCTCCGTGCATGCTACGGGGGTGTCGATACACTTCCTACCGTAAGCCCCCCGTAGCGAACCACAAAGGACACACGGGAAGCACATATGTGCGCTCTCCGTGTGATCTCTGTGGCCCTCCTGTGCACTCTCATATGATCTCCGGACTCATCCCCTCAGGGCGAGCCAACCTCCAGCGGCTCCTTCGTCACCCCAACTATCGGGGGAGGATGACTTATGAAAGAAAAGTCCGGTCCTCCCACTCGAAACGCCAAAGATATGGGCATTGTGGAAACTCAATAGGGAAGGGAACTTAGAGGATGGCCTAACACGACCCCTCTTCCCCCTTTTTTATAGGCGGAAATGAACCGGGGGCAGCTATCAAAGCCAGAAGCCCCGAGATTCAAAACACCTGGCCCATGCCTCCACGTGGCCTCCCAGGACGAAAGCAATGCCCCATTGCGCGCTGAACCCATCGCCTAAACCATGACGCATGCAAAGATTTCCTTTTGATCCTAAACCATGGTTATTAAATACAGAGAATCGCCCACTGATCTTACGGAAACTGACAGATCCAGGAGATCATCCTACGAAAGTAACATCCTCGAATGGTAAACGGGTGCGTGCGCCATACGCCAAAACGGCCTGCATGGAAAAAGACCAATGCCATAAAAGCCTTCCGGAAAGCGCCGGAGCAGCTTTTTGCTCCCCACAGAGCCGTATTATCAACTCCGGTGAAATAAAAATGATTTTCCTGCGGAACGGTAGAGCACTGGCAGGGCAGCAAAAAGCACAAAAACCGACTGTTTGTCGATTGCTCCCCAAGGAAGTTAATCGCTCGAAGAACTTATGCAACGAAGGTGAACATCTCAAAACGAAAATGAATGCGAGGGCTACGCAAACTATTCTTTTATTCACCGAAAAAGGGAGTGACAAAAAGAAACGAAAAATACATCAGCCCTCACAGGGCTCATCGTTCTCTCCCGGAACCACCGACCGTTCTCCCTAATCCACCGCAGGGCTACCCACCTGCTGTTGGAGAGACGCCACATGCCTCTCTAGCGATCATTAATCGCACGGAGATGCATAATCTCCCTGGTGGAGGCGATCACGTATTGTTCAGTCGCCTCCTGGAGTCGTTGTCGACTCGCAAACAAGGAGGCCAGGACCTCCCCGTCGACGACAATCTGAGTACGGCTCCTACGAGCCCCCCAGCGAGTGTTGGCATCGTCGGCTGTGCCCTAGCTGACCCCCCGCCATCCTTGGAAGCCATTCCGTCGGCACAAGCCCGTATTGAGCCAGCAAAGATCGTCGAATAAAATGGCTAACGATAACCGGCCCCTCCGTCGGTATTTAAACCGCTCCAAGCAGGAAATCTACCTGCTCTAGCCGTCGGCCCCCGAGCCACCGACGCGAAGTCCCACCACGTACCGCCGCTTTGGTAACCGCTTTCATCCGTCGGTCGTAGCTGACCTACTTCATCCGTCGGCCCTAGCCGACCTGCCTCATTTCTCAAGCTTTGGTTAATCCATTGCATCGCTCAGCTTGAACCGAGCCAGGCCGTCTCTCATTTCATCCGCCAAGGCTATCCCCCCGCCTTGGCCCCAACCAATACGTTCCCTCGATCCTGAGATAAAAACGACCAAACAGCGCCAACAAGCCATAAGTCGCTTGCGATTGGGGCAAAATTTGGAGCAAAGGACCACCCAAGAAAAAGCATTCAAATGGAAGCGGAAAGTTCATTCATTAAAGAACTTCAGACAGTGCTACATCTTGGGAAGCAAAACGTAGAAGTGACTTTTAAAAGCCAGAAACCGCATCAGTTCCAGGAGAACCCCCAATTACGTCTGCAGAGGCATGACTTGATTCTCCCTTTTCGAATATCTTAGCCTCCTTGGCGATAGTCTGTGAATGTCCTCCAGAAGCTGCGGCCTCGCTGGGACCCAGGGCGGTACCAAGATCGGTGTCCAAAGCATCGATGTACTCATCCTACTCTTCACCCCCGGAGACACTGTCATCAAGAGCTTCAGCATCCAAGAAAGAGAGATCCCATTCTGGATGCTCACTGGATATCTTGTCTCTGCATTCTTCCACTCCGAGTTGGAAGGCATCAGAACAAATTACGTCCTGTTCGCCCTTGAGCATGGCGAGTCGCATCTCAGCCTCGGCCATTTGGCTCCACGATAAGGCAACTTGCCCCTTAGCTTCCGCGACCTGAGCCCATAAAAACGATTTGCTCCTCGAACTAGCCGGCCCGCGCCTCAAGTTCCAAACTCCTATCTCGGCTAGAGGCAAGCTCACCTTGCAAGGCCCAATTGTCCAGCCCTAATTTTTCCATCTGCGAAACCAGAATCAGTCGGCACCACGAGGAACCAACAAAGGGAACTAAAAAAGGGAATATGATCGTACCTCCTCCTTTTGTTGGGCCAACCTTTTGGTCAGCTCCTTGACCTCACCCCTGGCCCTCGCTTTGTCAGCTCTGACCGGCTCGACCCTTTCTTGGAGAGCGTTAATTCTTGACTGCTATCTTCGATCTCTCCCTGGGCTTGGGATAGCTCGTCACTCAGCCGGGCCATCGTCCCCTCGTGCCATTTAGCATTGGCTCTCAAGTCGGCGACATCGCGATCGCGCCGCTGCAGCTTCTCCTCTACTTCATCGAGCATTCTGGCCAGGCGGTTTCTCTCGTCAGCGGCCTCCTTCCCCAGCCAGCCCAGACTCTCGTTATGTTCTTTCTGCATCGCCGCCACTTCCTCAGAATGCTTTGACCTAACCCGAGCCAACTCCAAGCATGCATCGTCGCTCTTCACCAGGAGCCCCTGCAACTCCTCCACTTTACGCTTTTTCTTAGATGCTTCAGCTAGAGCGGCCTGATACGATGCCCTCATCCCCGCCAAGCTTTCGTTGCTAGCGGCCAGGAGTTCCTCAAACTTCTCGGATGCCTCCACTCGCGATCGGAGTTCGATGCTGGCTCTCTTGGCCTGGACGCCGGCCCCCGTCGCCAAACTCAAATGCCAGCACATCGCCCGAGAAAGCAAAACACTCTACAGGATAAAGAACGAGTAAGAACATGCAATCAAGTCAGCCAGAAAGCATCCGCCACCCAAGAGTGGTGACTCATCCGAGAGGCGTAGGCCCGTGTCATCTTCATGAGGGTCGGATTGTCGATGTCGGGAAGAAGATGGATACTTTCGGCCACACCCTGCTGCCCGAACGCAGCATCAACCAACTCCAAGTCCGCAAACTTATCCGCCGAGGGATCCGCACCCGGGTACAGGGCCAACCTCATCAAAGCGGAGAATGCCTCCTCAACATCCATGTTTGAACTGCTGGGCTGGCCGTCTCCACCCGAGGAGTCAACCCGGGCGACCTCCGACTGAGAATCCTTCAACCTTCCAGCTCTTCTATCAGAATTCTGGCATGGGCTTCCTCAGACAATTCGGCCAACCCAAGCGCCAGCCTTCCCAAAACCCTTTTGGAAGGAGTCTCCATTGCGGGACTCTCGTTTCGCTGCGCTCCCTCTCCCGACCCGTCTCCTTCGGCCACAGTCACCTACGTCTCCTCTGCAGGCTCCGCGAAACCTCTATCCGACTTGCTTCTCGAACCGCTGCGAGCGATCCAACGTCGCTATCCCCGGACTCTCCCGCAGGAGGCCCCACAAGAGGGGCTCACCCCAAACCTCACCGACTACGGCCGCTCCCTCTTGCTCTCCTACCGGGGTCGGGAGTAAACCCGCGGTCGGGGAGAGCCCCCTAGAAATGACGACTTCCGCCGAATCCATCGTCGGCTCATCTTTCAAAGGGATGCGGCCGAATGAGCCAATGGAGTCTCATCCAAGCTATCTGATAGTTCCACCACAGGGGGGCAAGGGATCTCGGCTGTCCTCCTCAAATCCTCCTTGCTTCCGACGCTCCTGCCGTGATCACGCCGGCATCCGGCGAGCATCTTCCGGAAGTATGAGCCCTCTTCTCAGGCCTACTTTTCTCCGCGCCACTGTTCTCCCCTGGGCGTTTGCCCTTCTTCCTCTTGACAAGGCCTGAAAATGCAGACCTCTTGGCTGCGAGAGCGGAAAGTGTGCAATTAAACCCAAACACGTCTGCCTGGATAAAAAACAGCGGAAAAGAGAAAAGGGAGGACTTACCTTGCGGGTCCAGAGGGCTGAGCCCGGCGGCAAAAAGAGCACCCTCCAATAACAAATCATTGGCCGAGAACACCTGGCCGTTGCGGAGGACATCCAAATCTTTCTCCTCCCGCTCGGACAAAACCGGATGTGTTTCCGCATCCCGAACGAAATTTCCCCATCTCCAAGGAAGTCGGAACCAACGTTCCCCTCGGCGATGATGAATCGACTCTTCCATCCCTTTATGGAGGACGGCTTATCCGCAATTGTTTTGAAGGACCTCTGGGGTTTGATGTAAGGCCACTCCAATTTCTCCCAGGTATTAGATGATAGCAGGCGCAGAAAAGAGGGAGAGTGGCGACAACCTGAATCTGATGGCACATTGAAATAAATTCGATAATACTCCGCCAGCTATTTGGGGCCACCATCGCCGGACAGATGTTGTAATGTATCATGATTTCCTTCACCAAGGGATGAAGAGGAAACCGGAGGCCTGCTTTCAAACTGTCCTCGTAAATGAAGACTCCATGCTCCAGATCTCGCGAGACCCTGTACTCAGGTCCCGGCAATCGCAAAACGACGTCTGGGGGTATACCATATCTCTGGCGAATCTTTCCCACATCCTTAGCAACGATATCCTAAGCCACGTCGTCGGGGCTCATCATCCTCCTATCCAGAAAAAGCACCAGGCGAAACGGCAAACGGGGCGGAAGATGGGACTCTCCAGAAAACAGAATGAGAGGATATTGCAAATAGATGCAGCGCTGCTATTGCTTTGCTTTCCCCTTAAGGAAGCCATCTTAAGAAGATGAGACGCTTCGCCCGAGGCGTCCGGAATCGCCTCGACAAACGCTGCATGAATCGAGATTTGCTACGTGGCATTTCCCCAACCGTCGCCCCTGGAGGAGCCTTACCCACGAAGGCATGATGATCTCGCTGCATTAATTAGGGCATCATTGCGCAGGCTGTCTAAACCGGATCGTCCCATCCAAAGCGTGCCACCTGAACTTATACTCCCTATGCCCAAACATGTGCTTCGAACTAGGGAGTGGAGGGTATGTGTTGGGGGGTAAAATTGTTATGTGACATTAATCGTGCACGCGGCTAAGGTCAGCCCTGATTTTCGTTCGATCGAGCGACGCCAGCCAACGATAGGTCGGTGAATTGAGATGCTCCAGCCCCTCATCAGACCAGGGGTCCTCGAGGTACCGACCTATCCAATCTCTCGGCCCCAGCCGAGCCATCAACCTCCTTCGGTCGGCTTCTCCAGCCGACCTATCCCGTCTCTCGGCCCCAGCCAAGCCATCAACCTCCTTCGGTCAGCTTCTCCAGCCGACCTATCCTGTCTCTCGGCTCTAGCCGAGCTATCAACCTCCTTCGGTCGGCTTTTCCAGCCGACCTATCCCGTCTCTCGGCCCCAGCCGAGCTATCAACCTCCTTCGGTTGGCTTCTCTAGCCGACCTATCCCGTCTATCGGCCTCAGCCGAGCTATCGACCTCCTTCGATCGGCTTCTCCAGCCACCTATCCATCTCTCGGACCCATCCAGGCTATTGACCTTCGTCTGTCGGTTCTTCTAACCGACCTATCTTCCTCCTTGGCCCTGATTGCCAAGCTGCCATTTTAGCTCAGCTCAGTCCGAGCGACACTACCCCCTCCGCAGAATTCAACGCAGGAAAGCCCAAACTTCCAAGATCCTAAGTGGAAATCATATCAGAAAGTAGCCTAAGGGAGCCTAACACTTTGGGACCTACGCCCCCGTCAGATCCCTAGGCAGCAACAAGTTCTTCCAGCCGTCGATCCACTAACTAACCGGATACGGATCCTACCAGACTCGTAACAAACTGGATTCGAATCCCAATGGCCTTTGGGCCCACGACGCTCCTCCCTAACGATCAAGTGATCCTCTATAAATACTGCAGCTCTAGACCCCCTGAGGTACGCGCATATTCTCGGACGCTATTCCCCTTCTTCTCTCTCTACACACTTGCTCACTCTGTCGCTCTTAGCCCCTATTCTACCATTGTTGCTCTACCCAAAGCTCTTTGGAGGAACTCTCCAGTGAGAGCCTTCTCCTCTCATCTTGTTGCCTGTCGGTCCCTTACTGACTTGAGCGTCGAAGGGTCTTCCGCGGAGGGCCACCCCCAGTGCCTCCCACGTGTAGGCTTCCTTACAGGTCCTCCCAGGAGGGAGCTCGATCAAGAGACCGGACGCACCCGAGTCGAGGAGCAGATTTCGGTGACAACAAAAAGATTAAGGATCCGAGAAATGGTGAACCATATGAAGAGTTTTTAAAAAATATATATAGGCATTTATTTTGAAAGGCTTAGCTACCTGAATTTTATTTTAAAAGAAATAAAATTATTTTATAATATATATATATATATATATATATGCTAATGATCTTTCTTTACTACAGTATCACCATGAACCAATTTAATATCACATTTTTAATATTGCCTCTTGTTATCTTGATTCAAACCCTTGTTAAGGAGGTTTATTTCTAACAATCTAAGTCTAAGAACTCTATGGAAGAAATGCATGGTTGGGAATTTTTTGAAGTGGGTCCTTCACACTAGCGTTTATGCTAATAAAATATTTTATTCCTTTTTGGTTAGATAGAGAGAGAGAGAGAAGAGAGAGAGAGATTGGGAAGTTTTTGAAGTGGGTCCTTCACACTAGTCTCGTAGTAAAGGCGTTTATACTAATCAAATATTTTATTCCTTTTTGATTAGAGAGAGAGAGGGGGGGAGAGAGAGATGGAAGTTGGTAAAAGAATGAATCAATCTGAGGAAATTCATATTTGAAGTGCACTTGTTGCACTGATCTCTTCTAGGATTTAACACTCATCATCTTTTGTTATTACAGTATCAAACCAATTTAAAATCACCTCTCTCTCTAGTTTATTCCTAAGAAGTCAATTACTTAAAAAAAAACGCATAACAAGGAGTTGGTTGAACTGAACTGATAACAAAGTCCCTTCCTAAGGAGTTTAAACTAATCAGCTCCTTTTACCACTTTATCATCATGAACCCATGACCTCATATCTCTCGCATTGTCTTTTATTATCTCCATTCAAGTCCTTGGTGAGGATCACACATTGTCCACAGCAGCAGAATGCCTCGTAGTAGTGGAACCGGAGTGCAAAGAGCTGAAACGGGTTAGAGCCATCAAATTTGCACTTGGTTACACCAATGGCTCCCTTCTCCTTCTTCCCATCGAGCACAGTTAAGCATTTTCCAGTGCTGCCATTGAACCAGAAGCGGAAGCCTTGGTGGTTTAGCTTTGGGGGTGGGCTAAATGACTTCTGTTGATGCCAAGTCACCTTCCTTGAACGCCGGGGAAACGAAGATCTTCTGCGGCGGACTCCTGAAAGAAAAGTCCCCGGAGACCGGATATTCCGGTGGGGACCCTCCGATGCTCAAGTCAGTCACTCGGGAACAGACAAGAGTTAACTAGCAGAAGTAAGCTAGAGAATTTGAGTTCAGGATCCTTTCCTTGTCTTGAGTGCGGGCTTTTATACCTGTTCGAAAGTCTCACATACGTTTCTAAAAGGTTGCTGATCTCGAGATGCCACTTGCCTGGTAACGAACGGGAGGCAAGGTTGGCAGCGAGAGGTCACAATCGGTATGGGTGCATCAGAGGTGTCCAGCTCCGCCTATCATCCGTCAAATGTGGCACCATGGATGGCAGGTAGATCTGATCGCGATAGGCGCGCGCCGTTACGAGGCAGGGCCACGTGCTGCTGTAGTCGAGCGGCAGAGCACGTAGGGCACATGGGGCATGTGGAACACGTGAAGCATGTGACCGCAGTGGGTGGTTAGCGAGCCCCACAGATGTGTCAAACGGCCCGAGGCTGAGGCGAACGCTCGAGGCCGAGGCCGAGGCGGAAGCTCGAGGCCAAGGGGGACCTCAGAGGCCGAGAGGGCATCGGAGGCCGAGAGGGTCTCGGAGGCCAAGGGGGCCTTGGCCGAGGGGGGCCTCAGAGGCCAAGAGGGACCGGAGGCCGAGAGGGTCTCGGAGGCAGAGGGGGCCTCGGCTGAGGGGGCCTTGGAGGTCGAGGGGGCCTCGGAGGCCGAGGGACCCCACGAGGCCGAGATTGGGCTCCGTCAGTTCACCGTTTGCTTTGACAACATTGGATCAACCACATCAGATGCCCCCTCATCCTTGAGAAGAAGCAGGTCCACCCTGGTGAAGCGAAAGGGGTGTCACCTCCCAAGTGGCTGATCTTCGTCCGCTGCCAACCGTCCCCGGACATGTGTCTTTGGGTGCTGCGATGGCTTAACGCGGGCGATCTAGGGAATGTGAAGCAGCAGTCACGGCTATCTGTCCGATTCGCAAGGATCGTTCCCAAGGCTGGGTTGTCCTCCCGAAACTCACAGAAAGCGGCTGCCATCATTGTCATCATGACAATGACGTTAGTGTCATCCCATCATTGGCCGGAGGTGGACCATCTCACGCATCGGGCGCCTGCCGAGGTAGCCCAGCCTATAGCGGAAGTCCGCGTGGCTGGTCAGAGGAGGCAAGAGGATTTGAAATCTGATAAAGCCCGGGCGAGAGCTGAATCTCGCCACTTTGCTTCCGTTGTCTTCATATTCCTCTGGTTCTCAACTTATTCTGCAAACCGAGAATCGACCTCTGCCATTTTCTTCCTTAGGTTAGCCTTCTGTCCCTTCCAGACCTTTCCTTTTCTTCTCCAAACTCCTTCCATGGCTTCCTCTCCATCATGGTCCTCCTCCGCTCCTCCTAGCGATCATATTTCTCCCTCGAGGCTTCATGCCTCTTCATCTCCCCCGCCTTTGTAGTCCTCCGATCCGGAGGACCGCCATCCTCTCGCCCAACGGCAGGTCGCCGAGAGAGCTCCCACGAGGAGATGCTCGGCGGTGGCTAGTAGGGCCCCAGCGAGGAGGCGCCAGGTGGCGGCCGGCGCTTCCTCGAGGATGAGGGTGGAATCCTCGATGGGGACCACCTCCGCGGTAACGGGCCAAGACCTGGTGAATATCATGGCCCGTTACCAAATCTCCTAAGACATCAGGCTCTTCCTTCCGACCCTCGACGACAGGGTGGTCTCTTCCCGGCCCGATAGAGTGGCCGTCTATGAAATAGCCTTTAGGTTAGGTCTCTGCCTACCCCTTTGTTGGCCCAGATGGCAACCCAAGAGGGGGGGGGTGAATTGGGTTCTTAAAAATTTAAGACTTTTAACAATTTAAAATGAGATGTGCAAGTGAAAGGATTAACTAATAAGCAAAGCACAAACAAAGTATATGAGAGATAGAGAAGAGAAATTAGGCACGGCAAACACAAGATATTTTTATAGTGGTTCGGTGCAACCAACACCTACGTCCACTCCCAAGATCACTTGGGTCCACACTATAATCTCTCTAGATTACAGCCGAGTTGTTTTCAAGCTCACAACTCAAACTTGTTGTTTTCACGGGTGCACAACGAACCCAGCTGGTTTTAACTCGGGCTTACCAGCACAAAACCCTACACGTTGTTTTTCTAGGGCTCACAACTAACCCAACACAAGCACTCCGGCTTGCAACGAGGTATACCAACCTCCACTAATTCAATCCACTGATTGAATCAGCAAACAAATAATAAAGATTGTGTTTGAACAATAAAGTGCTCCCCTTGAGCAGATATACAAATTAAGTACAAAATGATATAAGGTTAGAAAAGCCTGATAATTTTGCCGATGGTAGATGCTTGGGCTTTCTCCCTTCTTCTCTTCAACTCCTCTAGAAGTGTTGAATCACGCCTCAGCTAGATTCTTGACCGTTGAAGACTTTTGGAGTTGAGATGAATCTTTTCCCTCTTTTGAAAATCCGCAGATTTGACCTTTGGAACGCACTTGGATTTTCTTCTGGCTTTTGTGGAATGATGAGAAGGAGTAGACGAATCTTTCACTTGGATTTCACTCCTTTTGAATCTCTCTACTTTGAGCTAAAAGATTTTTCTAATAACACTCTGTTTTTCCCTCTTTTGAATTTCTTACTGAATGATTCTCAATATATATCTTCTCTCTTCTTTCTTTGTTGAATGGCTCCTCTATTTATAGATTCTGAAACAATATAGCCGTTAGAAACAAAGAAAAATAACCGTTATTCAAAAATATATCCGTTGGAGCTGATGTGTCATTAAAAAAAATTTCCGCCCAGAAGTCGGGGAGTCGGCTCGGGACTGTGCGAGTCGGCTCGAGCAATCGAATCCAGAACGCACCAAAAAATGGGTCTCCAGGAGTCGACTCGCGAAAGTCTGGGAGTCGACTCGTGACTTTCAGGGGTCGACTCGCGAAAAGCTGGGAGTCGACTCGTGAGGCACTCAAAAATGAGTCTTTCTGCCGTCTGAGTCGAGTCGGCTCGGGTACTGTGCGAGTCGGCTCGAGAAAGTTCAGGGGTCGACTCGGAAACTCTCGAGTCGGCTCGGGACTGATACAAAAATCAGAAAACATTCTGATTTGCTTTGAAAATCATCCCAACCAACTTTGAAATATAAATATAACTTAGATAAAGTTGATTTAACAGTAATGCTCAATTTCAATGCATTATTAAGTCATTGATCTTTAAAAGATTGATATAGAAAATCATTTTTGAATTCATAAGTATAGCTCACTGAAACATATATTCAATTGATTCAAGAAACTCATTATATTTTTAATAGTTCATAGTTTCCAATTTGAAATTGAATATTTCATTAGTTAACTTAACATTTTCATAGCCTTTTAGAAAGTAAAGCAATGTCTTTTGGAAATCATCAAAATCAATAAGTTGGAGTAATTATGTTACAATAATTTCTCAACACCCTTCATCCCTTCTTCATCAATCTTCTAGACTATTACTCCCTGACCCCCACTCAGCTGGTCCCGAACTCCCTTCGGACCATTTGTGCCTTCATTGTCCTTTGCCACCATCTCCAGATCACCCCCCGGCTCTCCCTCTTCCGCTGTTTTTACACCCTTAGGCAGCAAGCGGGTTGGTGGCTGTTCCAGTCCTAACCTGGCCGTGTTCTCAAGTTGCTCCTCCCCTCCTCCGTCAAGGGATGGAAATCCCAGCTTTTCTTTGTGAACCTTGACCAAGTCAAGCCCAAGTGGGGGGATCCTGACCTCCGACCCAATATGAACTCCACTATACTCTCGGGAGATAAGGAAGCGATGGGGCAGCTGTTAACCCTCGACATCCCCCGGTACAACTTGCTTCTGTCGAAGGACAATCTCCGGCTAGCAGGCCTTAGCACTTGAAGCGGTGAGTAGAAGATGTCCCCATACTTAGCCAAATTAACTCCTTTCTTCTTTTTTCTTCTTTCTTTTTTTTTTTTTTTTGCTAACTCCAACTGATGCTGCGCAGCGATGAAGGTCCCAGCTGCCAAACTTAGGAGGGCAGCTGTCAAGAGAATGAGGACCGAGGCAGGGCCAAGCGAGGAGCAGCAGGCCTCGGTGCCCAAGCATCCAATGGCGCGAGTCTCTCCGCCCCCTGAGTGCTAAGGGCCCCCGGGGCCCCCGAGCCTGCCGGTGGACCTGACAGCCAACACCCCACCGGAGGAAGTGAGAGTCAAGGGGGCAACCGAGGAGCCCCAAGTGCCCACCGGGCTAGCTCCGGTGGAGGCAGAGCAAGGCCCCAGCATGGGGCCACCAACGGCATTGAGCCTGCCTTCGAAAGAAACGCCAGTGGTCAGCCCTCCTCACAACGAGCCCGAGCGTGCTGAGGCCGCCGAGGGGAGTAGGGTCGGGCCGACCCCCCGCGGGTTTTCCTTGATGAACCACGGGCATCGGGCAGAATGGCTAATGTCTCAGGTCATCCAGCCCGAGTTTCAAGAGGAACTTCGGAACCTGGGGGCGACAAGGTTTTTCAGGGAGGCCTTCTCAGCCATTGTTCGAGTAAGTAATCTTCCTCACTCTTGGTTTAAAATACTTAACAGTTGGCATGGCGGACACCTTGAGTGTAGGTGACAAACTCCCTAGTGGCTACTAGGGACGTTATCGGCGAAGAGGAGGCTATCATCGAACAGGCCCAGCAGGACGCCGAGGAGGCCCAGGCCCGAGCCAAGGCGGCAGAGAGGGCCCTCCAGGCAGCGGAAAGGGCCTTAGAGGGAGCAAGGGCCGACCATGTTGCCGAGGCAAGGGAGGCCGCCAACCGAGCTAAGGCTGAAGCCAACCGGCTCCGGGAGGCGCTAACCCAGTTGGGAAGGCCGAGAGCGCGATTGAGGCCCAGGACCTCCACATCCTTGAGTTAAATTCGACCATCCAGGTGGCCGAGGCGAGGGCTGCGTGTGCCGAGGAGGCCGAGGTGAGGGCCACCACCCTGGTAGAGGAGAAAGAAATGCGAGCCCAAGAAACAGAGGCCGCCACCGAGGCCCGAGCCATAGCAGCGGTGGAAGAATTCAAGGAATCTGACTGCTTCGCTGATGAGATGGCTGAAGCCAACGCGGACTCCTTTCTTCAAGGGTTCCGCGATGCCAGGAAGAAAGTGGCCCGGGTTCTGGACCTCCCCTAAGCCATGGACATAGAGTCGGACCAAGGGTCCGATGGGGCCCCTTCCGATGACGAGCCCGGTGCCGGTCTTTGATTCTGTACTGTTTTTCCTTTGTTTTTGTACTAAGTCCGACCCAGTCAGCATTTTGTAAACACAATCATTAATGAAAATGTTTTTGACTACTTGCATTGTGTCGCCTTTGAACCCTTGGGTTGCTGACGTGGGACCCCTAGGGGCTTCATCGGCACCGAGGGGCAGCTTTTACTCATTCACATGTGACTTCGACTTAGCTATATAGGGCCGGACCCTTGGGAGAGCCAAGGAAGACTCAGGCTTCCAGGGACCGATGGGACGTCAGCCCTGTAATGCCGAAGAAGACTCGGGCTTCTAGGGACTGATGGAACATCGGCCTTGGATCGCCGAGGAAGACTCGGGCTTCTGGGGACCGATGGAACATCGGCCTTGGAACGCCGAAGAAGACTCGGGCTTCTGGGGATCGATGGAACATCGGCCTTGGAATGCCGAAGAAGACTCGGGCTTCTGGGGACCGATGGAACATCGGCCTTGGATCGCCGACGAAGACTCGGGCTTCTGGGGACCGATGGAACATCGGCCTTGGAACGCCGAAGAAGTCTCGGGCTTCTGGGGACCGATGGAACATCGGCCTTGGAATGCCGAGGAAGACTCGAGCTTCTGGGGACCAATGGAACATCGGCCTTGGATCACCAAGGAAGGCTCGGGCTTCTGGGGACCGATGGAACATCGACCTTGGAATGCCGAGGAAGACTTGAGCTTCTGGGGACCGATGGAACATCGGCCTTTGAATGCCGAGGAAGACTCGGGCTTCTGGGGACTGATGGAACATCGGCCTTAGAACGCCGAGGAAGACTCGGGCTTCTGGGGACCGATGGAACATCAGCCTTGGAATGCCGAGAAAGACTTGGGATTCTAGAGACCGATGGAACATCGGCCTTGGAACACCGAGGAAGACTCGGGCTTCTAGGGAGCCAGTGGTACACCGGTCTTTAGTGCTAATGGTACATTGAACTTTCTGTGCCGAGCTGGCCTCGGGCTTTTGGGATCCGGTGGTACACCGGTCTTCGGTGCCAATGGTACATTAGACTTTCTATGTCGAGCTAGCCTCAAGCTTTTGGGAGTCGGTGGTACACCGGTCTTCGATGCCAATGGTACATTGGACTTTCTGTGCCAAGCTAGCCTCGGGCTTTCAGGAGCCGGTGGTACACCGGTCTTCGGTGCCAATGGTCCATTAGACTTTCTGTGCCAAGCTGACCTCGGGCTTTTAGGATCCAGTGGTACACCGGTCTTCGGTGCCAATGGTACATTGGACTTTGTGTGCCGAGCTGGCCTCGGGCTTTTGGGAGCCGGTGGTACACCGGTCTTCGATGCCAATGGTACATTGGACTTTCTGTGCTGAGCTGGCCTCAAGCTTTCAGGAGCCGGTGGTACACCGGTCTTTGGTGCCAATGGTACATTAGACTTTGTGTGTCGAGCTGGCCTTGGGCTTTTAGGAGACGATGGTACACCGGTCTTCGGTGCGAATGGTACATTGGACTTTCTGTGCCGAGCTGGCCTCGGGCTTTCGGGAGCCGGTGATACACCGGTCTTTGGTGCCAATGGTACATTAGAATTTGTGTGCCAAGCTAGCCTTGAGATTTTGGGAACCAGTGGTACACCGGTCTTCGGTGCCAATGGTACATTGGACTTTGTGTGCCGAACTGGCCTCGGGCTTTTGGGAGCCAATGTTACATCGGTCTTCGGTGCCATTGGTACATTGGACTTTCTGTGTCGAGCTGGCCTCGGGCTTTTGGGAGCTAGTGGTACACCAGTCTTCGGTGCCAATGGTACATTGGACTTTCTGTGCCAAGCTGGCCTCGGGCTTTTGGGAGCCGGTGGTACACCGGTCTTCGGTGCCAATGGTACATTGGACTTTCTGTGCCGAGCAGAGATACTTGAACTCATGTTTATTAATATCGAGTGTAAGGTGAGAGCCTCAAAAGAGTGCAAACATGAAGTTTCATGTAAAAAGAGAGTACACTACTGATAATACCGACGGAGGTTGTCAGCGTTCCATGTCCGCGGGAGTGGCCTTCCATCCAGCCCTTCGATCTTGTATGCTCCGTGGTGAAGTGCCTTAGTGACTCGATAGGGCCTTTCCTAGTTCGGCTCTAACTTGCCTCCTTCCGTTGGTTTTGAGACATCGGCTCACCGAAAGACTAGGTCCCCCGACAAAAAGGTCTTAGGGCGGATGCGAGCGTTGTAATACCTGGCCGCTCACTATCGGTAGGCTGCCATCCGGAGTTGCACTTGGTCCCATACCTTCTCCACCAGGTCTAGGTTGGCCCGTAACTAGTTCGGGTTGTCCTCCTCATTGTATGCCTCCACCCTGGGGCTTGGAGAGCCAATCTCCACTGGAACGACAGCTTCATATCTGAAGACGAGGCTGAAGAGAGTCTCGCCAGTGGGGGCTCGCGGCATTGTGTGATAGGCCCACAGAATGTTGGGGAGCTCCTCCACCCATCATCCTTTGCAGTCATCCAGCCAGGCCCTAAGTCCTTGAAGGATGATGCGGTTGGTCACCTCGGCCGCTCCGTTGGTCTGAGGATGTCCTACCGAAGTGAACCATTGATGAATGCCCAACTCGGTGCAGAATCCTTTGAAGGGTGCGTTGTTGAACTATTGGCCGTTGTCGGTGACCAGGGTATGTGATAGCCCAAACCGGCATATGATGGATTTCCAGAAGAAGGACCTCACCTTGCCCTTCGTGATCATGGCGAGTGCCTCAGCCTCGATCCATTTGGTGAAGTGGTCGATGGCCACCAATAGGAACTTGCGCTGACCGAAGGTCGGAGGGAACGTCCCCAAGATGTCCATACCCTACTGGGCAAAAGGACAAGGTGTGCAAGGGGGGTCAGCTGAGACGTCAGCTACTGCTGGATGTTGGCATGGCTCTGGCAGCTATCGCAGTTCTTGATGAGCTCAGCTGCGTCTTTCCTCATGGTCAGCCAGTAGTACCCCTGTCGTAGGGCCTTGTACGCCAGGGCTCTGGCCCCCAGATGACTTCCGCATATGTCTTCATGGATTTCTCACAGGATGTAATCAGCTTCCATGGGGCCGACACCCTTGAGGATAGGGTATGAGAACGACCTTCGATAGAGCCTCTCATCCATCATTAGGAACTTTGGGGCCCACCGTTTGAGCAGCCTGGCCTCAGCTGGGTCTTCGGGGAGGATGCCATCAGTCAGATATCGGACATAGGCATCCATCCAAGAGGGTTCTTGCTCAACTGGTAGAGCCTCCTCCGCTGCTTCAATGCTCGGGACTTGCAAGTGCTCCACTTATGTCCTTCCCAAGGTCCCATCGATCGAAGTGGCCAAATAGGACAACACATCAGCTCTGGCATTCTTCGCCCGGGGAATGTAGCCGACGCGAAAGTAAGAAAAACAAGAGGCCTGGGATTGCACCTTGCTCAAGTAGCGGGACATAGTCGGGTCTCTGGCCTCATACTCCCCAGTGACCTGCCCGGAGACAAGCTGGGAGTCCGTGAAGGCCCTCAGATGCTCCACACCAAGCTCCTTGGCTAGCTTCATCCCTGCCAGCAAGGCTTCATACTCTGCCTGGTTGTTTATGGATGAGAAAAGAAATCAAAGAGTGTACTCCACCACCTCCCCCTTGGGGCTCGCAAGAATAAGTTCGGCCCTGCTCCATTGGGAATTCGACGCTCCATCCACATGAAGGATCCAGTCTTCCTTCCCCGCTCCCTTGGCCGTGGGGGTTCCACGCGTGCCTCTGGGTGCGACTCCTCCGGACACTCCTCGGCCCAAGTGCACTCGATCAAGAAATTGGCTAACACTTGGGACTTCATTGCAGACCTCGACCGAATGGATAAGTCAAACTCACTCAACCTGATGGCCCACTTGGCTAGCCGACCGGAGGTGTCAGGACGGGACAAGATAGTCCGAAGAGGTTGGTCCATGAGCACCACAATTAGATGAGCTTAGAAGTAGGGTCGGAAGCATTGAGCGGCGACCACTAGGGCAAAGATGATCTTCTCGGTCTTGGAGTATCTTGTCTCGGCATCATGAAGCACTTTGCTGGTGTAGTAGACCAGCTTCTGTGCTTCGTTGGCATCCATGCGAACGAGCACAGAGCTGATGGCCTCGGGGGAGGCCGCAAGATATAGAAAGAGTTCCTCCCCACCCCTTAGCTTGGACAGCAGCGGAGGAGTGGACAAAATTTTCTTCAGCTCCTCGAAGTCTTCCTGGCACTCCTTCATCCACTCGAAGCTGTTGACCTTGCGCAACACCTTGAAGAAAGGTAGGCACCTTTCTGCCGACTTGGACAAGAAATGGGTCAAAGCTGCTACTCTTCCGGTCAGGCACTGCACCTCCTTTTTGTTAGCTGGGGGTCTCATGTCCAAAATGGCTCGGATCTTATCGGGTTAGCTTCGATTCCCCGCTGATTCACCATGAAGCCTAAAAACTTGCCTGCTGTAACCCCAAAGGCACATTTGTGGGGTTCAGCCTCATCTGATATCGACGAAGATTGCTGAAGGTCTCTGCAAGGTCGGTGACATGGTCAGTAGTGTGGGTGCTCTTGGTCAGCATGTCGTCCACGTACACCTCCATATTATGCCCGATATGATCCTCAAAGACCTTGTTCATCAATCTCTGGTAGGTGGCTCCCACATTCTTCAGCCCAAATGGCATCACCTTGTAACAGTATATCCCCTTTTCGGTTACAAAGGAGGTCGCCTCCTCATCGGCCGGGTCCATCTTGATCTGATTGTACCCCGATAAGGCGTCCATGAAGCTGAGGGTCTCATGACCGGACGTGGCGTCTACTAGCTGATCGATCTGAGGCAGCGAAAAGCTATCCTTGGGGTAAGCCTTGTTGAGGTCGATGAAGTCCATGCACATCCTCCAGCTCCCACTGGCCTTGCGGACCATCACAACATTTGCCAGCCAGTCAGGATAATGTACCTTGCAAATGTGACCGGCCGCCACCAACTTGCGCACCTCCTCATCTATGGCCTTCTGCCTGTTGGGGGCAAAGCTCCTCTTCCTCTGCCGGATGGGTCAGCACTCCGGCTTGATGTTGAGCTGGTGGGTAATCATCTCCTCCAAAATGCCTGACATGTCGAATGCTGACCATGCAAAGATGTTGGCGTTGGCTCACAGGAAAGTGAGGAACTGATCGCGGGCCTCCTCCGGGAGTAGGGCCCCGATTTGGATGGTTTGCATCGGGTCTTCTCCTAGGGGGAAGGACAGTAGATGCTTGGCTGGCTTCCCTCTCCTCTCTGAGTCTCGGGGATCCAGCGCTTCTGGTGCAGGTGCAGGTACCACCCTTTGAGGACTAGGGGCCATGTAGTAGCAAAGTGGTGGTTGGTTCCGCTCCCCCCGCATCTCCCCAATACCTTCGCTGGTGGAAAACCTCATGAGGAGTCTTTTGGTGGAGATAACAGCGTTCAGAAGGTTGAGCCCGGGCCTTCCAAGGATGGCGTTATAGGCGAGGGGCACCTGGACCACCAGGAAGCTCATGAAGACTGTGCTTTGATGTGGGGGCATGCCGGCCATGACAGGGAGAGTGATTTCTCTCTCGACCTTCATAGGGTCCTCGGTGAACCCCATCAGGGGTGTGGTGACAGGTCGGAGTAGGCCGGAAGATAGGTTCATGCGAACAAAGCATCGTAACTCAAAACGTCCACCGAGCTTCCACTATCAACCATAATTCTTTTATAGGATGTTTAGCGATCGTCTTGGACACGACGACGTTATCATCATTTTTGTTGACCACCCCCTCTAGGTTCCTTTTAGAAAAAGGGATTACAGAATCTAACTCTCCCTTTCCCCTCGGCCTCTTGGGCGGGCCCTCTGCCCCCCAGGAAATCATAGCCACCGTCTTCTCAGTTGGAGCATTATCGATCATCGGTGAAGGAGGTGCTGATGGGCCAGGAGCACCCGGGTTGTTCCTCTGAACGAACTTTCCCAGGTGGCCGCGCTGGATAAGGTCCTCTATGCCCCCTGGACCTGCATGAGGACCTTGTAACTTTCCAAATGGTCTAGGGGTCCGTGGTCTCGTCATAGGAGTCCAGCTGAGGAAGGCGGAACAGGGTCGATGTTGGTTCCTCCATGATGTGGTGGGATAGTGGTAGCCAGCTGTCATAGTCCACCTTCGGTGGGTTGGTGATCCGGCGGCTGAGCTCCTCCAGCCGTTGATTGTACTCATCGAGCCAGCACTCAGCCCGGCGGGTGATTCGGCCGTCGAAAGACCCCTCCCTTAAGGATTCTAAGGAGGGGGAAGAGTGGCGGCGATGCTAACGGGGGCGCTCCACCTCCTTCCTATGCCGTCGCTTGAGAAAAGCACTAGCATGTCGAGAGGGCAACCGGAGCCTCTTGGAGGCCTCCCGACGGTGAGGCCTGGGCGAAGCATGGCAATGGTGAGCTTCTCGGACGGGAGACCTCCCCCGGGAAGAGTGCTGGCTGGGTTGGACCACTCCTGGGACTGATGGGAGTGGCCCCGGCTGCTGCGCGGCCACCGATTGCTGCTGCAGGACTTGGACCACTGCCGCCAGGGACTGAACTTGCATGGTGAGGGCGGCGAGACGGTCTTCTTGGAGTTGCTGTGGTGGAGGTGTAGGGACATCGGCCAGGGGAGCGGATGGGCTGACCGCTAGCGGATCAGCACCTTGACGCTGCCTCCCGGTCCGGCTGGTGGAGACCTCTTGAGCATGGGTTATCACCATTGCTTGAGAGCTCAGGGAAAGAGAAGCTATCGCTGACAGGTTCAAAACTTTTCTCTTTATTCCCCTACCTGGCGCACCAATCTGTTGATGCCAAGTCACTTTCCTTGAACGCCGGGGAAACGAAGATCTTCCACGGTGGACTCCTGCAAGAAAAGTCCTCGAAGAACGAATATTTCGGTGGTGACCCTCCGACGCTCAAGTTAGTCACTCGAGAACAGACAAGAGTTAACTAGCAGAAGTAAGCTAGAGAACTTGAGTTCAGGATCCTTCCCTTGTCTTGAGTGCGGGCTTTTATACATGTTCGAAAGTCTCACGTACGTTTCTAGAAGGTTGCTGATCTCGAGACGCCACTTGCCTGATAACGGACGGGAGGCAATGTCACACCCAGACCCAAATATCGGGCTAGGGTGACAACCCGCCGCGTGCCGGGCACACAAGGCATCACAAAATTTTTCACACATAACAATATTATAAATATAACCAAGCCAAATTCATTACTGAATATTAAAAGTTTTGAGTTACAAACCCTCACACACCACAATAATAAGGTTTGGGCATCAAGCCCTACACATAAGTAATACTGGGGTTATAACAAAATAATGGGTCTTGTTTTATTTAATAGAAGATCCATCACCCCAACAGTCCATCTTCAATCTCGTGGCTCTGACAAAAAAATATTGTAAGATTTTTATGAGCTTACACTCAATAAGTAAGCCACGTTATACAGTCAATTCATAGCATAATAATCTATAAGCACATAAATTATTTGCATGCTTAAACATTCCACAAATACTCAAACATGCAATGTAAGTAAACCCACTATTTATACCCTCAATGGTAGCTGCAAATGTGACCAACGGCCCTGCAATATCTCAATAGTGTACCAACAAGCATCCCCCTACTGAAAGGGTCCAGATACCAGGGTCACGCCATTTCATGATCCACCAGAACACATACTCTATATGTATGATGCCACCTCATAGTAACTCAGAACACATCCTCTAGATGCGTGATGCCATCTCGGACCAAGCAGAACACATCCTCTAGACATGTGAATGGCATAAATAAACAGAACACATCCTCTAGACGTGTATGTGGCATAAATCATTAGAACACATCCTCTAGATGTGTGTGTGGTATGATATGATAAAGGAGAACCATGGCGACACATAGCAGCACCTCACATCATGTACTAACATATCAATAACATCTTTATATTGCATAAACAGTGGATTATACTACTTAACAATTGCATGTAATCACATCAATGTCATAATAACTGCATCTCTCATGCATAACATCCACATATGAAATCATTCTCAATCATAACACATAAACAACAATATATTCATAACATTCATCTATTTACAATTTAGACAATATCCATAACAATTCTTAATATCCCAATATAATTCACAATTTAAATATTCATATAATGAATAAAATAATTTATTAAATACTGATAACTGGCTTACTTACCTTAGTACGCAATCCAACAGGTATATATATCAGCTAGTCAGATGTCTGAGCACCTACAGGATCATTTTACACAATTAATTTATTAGAAAAGAATATTAAAATGACCCTTAGAATTCTAACCAGACTAGTTCACGGGCCCAACTTTGGGCTCGAATATCTCCCACTATACACACCCAATTGGGAAAGTAAAAATACCCCAAGAAACTAGAATTCATCCAGATTCTAGCCATATAATTATTTTGCTAATCCCGATCTGTTACGGGGTCCAAAAATTAGCCCCAAATCTATTCGCTGCATGGCCCAATAGGCCCTGAACCGGCCGGCCCAGCCGGTCCAATTCAGCCAAAGCCATCCCGATCCCCTATTTCACCGAACAGGGGACGGGTAACTCGCTGACGGCCAGGGCCGCCGCCGGCCAAATTGAGGGCGGTCCGGCCGCCGGTGGCCGGGCCAGAGCTGGCCGCCGCCGCGGCCGGCCACCAATCCCCTCCTCTCCCTCTCAATTTCTCTCTTTTTCTCTCTGACATCCGTGCAGCACGTCACTGTGCCGGCGGCATGGCCGGCCACCTTGGCCGGCCAGACCTCCACCGGACGCACGCCCGGCGCCGGTGGAGGCGATAGGCCGAAGCTCAGGCCCGGCGAGGCGGCGAGCACGCCGTCGGGCCCAAACCAACCAGCGCCACCGCGCGAGAGAAGGGCCGATTGGCCCTCTCTCTCTTCTCTCTCTCCACCACCACCCTGCCGGACACCTCCCTCGGTGCTGGCGGGGTCGCCGGCCGAAGCTCAGGCCCGGCGAGGTGGCGAGCATTCCGCCGGACCTGAACCAAGAATCGGCCGGCCTGACTCTCTCTCGCTATCTCTCTGTCTCTCGTGCTCTCTCTGTCTCTCACGCTCTCTCTCTCTCTCTCTCTCTCTCTCAGAGGCCAGGGGATTACCTGAAGAAAATGGAAGCCATGATGATGGAGGGAGTCTCCCTCCATCACATATTTAATCCCCCCCGCACAATGCTTCGGTTTAAGGGGTCCGGGAAACCGAAGTGCTTCGCTGAGAGCGAAGCGTCATACAGCACAGGACCAAGTCCTGAACCTGGTTCACATGAACCGGGAACCGGGTACTATAGGCAAGGTTGGCAGCGAGAGGTCACAATCGGTATGGGTACGTCAGAGGTGTCCGGCTCCGCCTGTCATCCATCAAATGCGGCACCACGGATGGTAGGCAGATCTGATTGCGACAGGCATGCGCCGTTACGAGGCAGGGCCACGTGCTGCTGTAGTTGAGTGGCGGAGCACATGGGGCATGTGGAACACGTGAAGCATGTGACCACAGTGGGCAATTAGCGGGCCCCATGGACATGTCAGACGGCCCAAGGCTGAGGTGGAAGCTCGAGGCCGAGGCCAAGGAGGACGCTCGAGGCCGAGGCCGATGCGGAAGCTCGAGGCCGAGGCCGATGCGGAAGCTCGAGGCCGAGGGGGACCTCAGAGGCCGAGAGGGCACCGGAGGCCAAGGGGGCCTCGACCGAGGGGGGCCTCAGAGAACGAGAGGGCACCGGAGGCCGAGAGGGTCTCGGAGGCCGAGGGACCCCATGAGGCCGGGGTTGGGCTCCGTCAGTTTACCGTTTGCTTTGACAATGTTGGATCAGCCACATCAACTTCCAATCAGCTTGACCTAGGCTGCTCAATGAGTGTAGTGCTCGAAGGCCGACCACACCTTCATCATCTACCGTTAGATAGCTCTGTCCTTTGGAGCATTTGTCGATGTAGTTGTAAAACCTGGATTTGAGCAAGCAAACTTGTTCAGTTGGACAGGATTATATTCAACTCATTTGTCCAGGATTTGAGCAAGAAACTGATGCTATGTCAACTTGGCCTAGAATACAACATGAGTGGACTAAATAACTATCAAAAGTTTTGAATTCTAGGCCAATCATTTTTTGAATTTGTGGTGGACTTGGCTAGGCTGACACAATTCCACGGAGACTAGTTGACAGAAAACTGATTGCTTCGTTGGTTACTGAATTTAAAATCACAGTGGGGTACTGGTTGCCAAGTCAAAACTTCAACAGCCCGGAACCATGTAATTAATGCCCCTCCATTCTTCAAAAGGAGGGAAGAAGGTAATTGGAGTCTGAAAGGCTTTTTGTTGCTTGTAATTGTAAAGGTGTCAGAAGACAAGATTTAGTGCAAGTAGTGATGTGGCTAATCCGATGCCGTTGGAATAAATGGTAATAGCAGCTAACGGAGGTCCCCTTGGCCCTGAAACCCTTCTCATCCTCAAATATTGATGTCAGCCTCGCCAAGTGCCTGACTTGGAGACTCACTTTGCATCTCCCAAAGTGTCATTCAACCCTTAGCCCTGCCGTGCATCGGGTAAGACCCCGACCATCTCAACCCCGAGACCCCCCTTCGGTCTCGGGGTGCACAAGCAGCATCTCACCCCTGAGACCCCCTCAAGTCTTGGGGTAAGGGCATAGCATCTTAACCCAGAGACCCCCTCCAGTCTTGGGGTGCACAAGCAGCATCTCACCCCCGAGAACCCTCCGGTCTCGGGGTGAGGGCACAGCATCTCAACCCCGAGACCCCCCTCCGATCTCGGGGTGCACAAGCAATATCTCACCTCCGAGACCCCCTCCGGTCTTGGGTGAGGGCACAGCATCTCAACCCCGAGACCCCCCTCCAGTCTTAGGGTGCACAAGCAGCTTCTCACCCCCGAGACCCCCTCCGGTCTTAGGGTCCTGGCACAACATCTCATCCCCGAGACCCCCTCCGGTCACGGGGTGCACAAGCAGCATCTCACCCCTGAGACTCCCTCCGGTCTCGGGGTGAGGGCACAGCATCTCAACCCCGAGACCCCCCTTCGGTCTCAAGGTGCACAAACAACATCTCACCCTTGAGACTCCCTCCGGTCTCGGGGTGAGGGCACAGCATCTCAACCCCGAGACCTCACTCCGGTCTCGGGGTGCACAAGCAACATCTCACCCCCGAGACCCCCTCCGGTCTTGGGGTGAGGGCACAGCATCTCAACCCCGAGACCCCCCCTACGGTCTCGGGGTGCACAAGCAGCATCTCACCCCCGAGACCCCCTCCGGTCTCGGGGTGAGGGCATAGCATCTCAACCCCGAGACCCCCCTCCAGTCTCGGGGTGCACAAGCAGCATCTCACCCCGAGACCCCCTCCGGTCTCGGGGTGAGGGCACTGATAGAGATATAGACTAAAAGATATGCTTTATGTTATGTCTTTATATCTTAATGAAAATTCATTTTGAGCAATGTATGCCATTTACTATATATGTGCATGTGTCTAGTATTTACAAAGAGTATTTGATCTAGTGTGCAGAGTACGGCTTACACACAGAAGACTAGATCATCGGTTCTTTTGGAATACAAGTTTATTATTCACAGTTTTAGATGGAATTTGACACACCATCAGTAGAACTGTAGCACAAATTTTTAGTAGGTCTGTCTTGACTGCGGGGAATAGTTTATTCTAACTATTTGTGCTAGTACACTTTGTGTGTATTGAACAGGACCCAGTTGAGTTAATTATTTTATACTGACTTTATAAAATAATTTAAACCTCATGAATATTATGATTACTTATGCTCTTAATCCGAATTCTATTTCTAGATACGTGTATGTAGTGATTATTGCTTTGATTACACAAGAGTGAGATTCTATATGAGTCAATAAACTCAGTGGGTTGGGCAATAACATTATATATATGGTGAATATTAATAGTTGAAGAAAACCACATCCTGATAAATTGGATTGATGATATCCCCTTGAGGAAGCTTATAAGTTTTGATTGTATCAAATCTTGCAAGTGGATTTTGAATCCGATACATCAAATAAGTTAAGTGGATAGGACTCAAGGATAATAAAAGCTAATTAAATTATATTATCTGTAATTAAATTTAATTGGTGGATATCTGTAATCTTAACGTGAAAAGATAATAAGTATTTAATATTAAAGGCTCAAAAATATAAATTCGAATATGATTAGGAGTACAATTATAATTCTTTAGTGGAATGAATTGTAATTTACGTAATTGAATCCTAACCTGGGTAGGATTGGGAGATTTAATTACGTAGGAAGTCCTTTTCATATTTTCTTATTGGTCCCTGTTGTAGCCCTATAAATACCCTCTCAGTTGGTTGCTAGGGTTAACATTTTTTTGGAGAAAGAAAAACAAGAAACCCTAGGATGGCCAAGAGATCCCACCATCTTGTGAGAGAAAGAAGGTATTTTCGGGAATACGGCGGAAGGCTAAAGGTTGAGGTCGAGCAATCGAATCAAAGTGATCGAAAGTTCAAATCTGAAGGTATGATCTTGTACTCATAGATTAGAACGGTAAAAGTTTTTTGTATTACTTATATACGCTATAGTCGTGATCTTGGAGGTATTCCGCGTTCCCCAACAGGCACAGCATCTCAACCCCGAGACCCACCTCCGGTCTCGGGGTGCACAAGCAGCATCTCACCCCCAAGACTCCCTCTGGTCTTGGGGTGAGGGCACAGAATCTCAACCCCGAGACCCCCCTCCGGTCTCGGGGTGCACAAGCAGCATCTCACCCCCGAGACTCCCTTCGGTCTCAGGGTGAGGGCACAACATCTCAACCCCAAGATCCCCTCCGGTCTCGGGGTGCACAAGCAGCATCTCACTCCCAAGACTCCCTCCGGTCTCGGGGTAAGGGCACAGCATCTCACCCCCGAGACTCCCTCCGGTCTCGGGGTGAGGGCATAGCATCTCAACCCCGAGATCCCTCTCTGGTCTCGGGGTGCACAAGCAGCATCTCACTCCCGAGACTCCCTCCGGTCTCGGGGTGAGGGCACAGCATCTCACCCCTGAGACTCCCTCTGATCTCGGGGTGCACAAGTAGCATCTCACCCCAGAGACCCCCTCCGGTCTTGGGGTGAGGGCACAGCATCTCAACCCCGAGACCCCCCTCTGGTCTCGGGGTGCACAAGCAGCATCTCACCACCGAGACCCCCTCCAGTCTCGGGATGAGGGCACAACATCTCAACCCCAAGACCCCCCTCCAGCTCGGGGTGCACAAGCAACATCTCACCCCCGAGACCCCCTCTGGTCTTAGGGTCCTGGCACAACATCTCATCCCCGAGACTCCCTCCGGTCTCGGGGTGTGTGAACGATGCTCAGTACGTGGACCAGCCTTTGAACCAAACGACAACTTCTGGCCACCTGGAACACCCACGTGGCCCACCGTGCGTCCGTAGCTGCCAGTGACCATACCTCATAACGGCTATGGTTCATTGCACATTTGCAACTGTGCATGACCATGCCCCGTTACGGAGTACGATTCACTACCACTTATAACTGTGCACGGTCACATCCAGCAACGGCGCACACCAAATGCAACCGTAGTTATCGGACACCTGTGAAGCCGTACTGACAGGTAACGCAGGATGCCTCCGACATGCACGATGATAGTACGACCCGTCACTATCAAGCCTCCTCTTTTTGTCCGTCATCAAACGAGGCACCCTAAAATTAGTGATCTTCTGGGATGGAAAAGTGGATCTTCGAGCAAGTATAAATGGCCACACTCTCACTGTAAGTAAGGATCCGAGAACTGAGGTTTTCTAGTCTTCTTCTTGCTAGTTAAACCCTAACTCTCTAGCTTCTTTGACTAGTAAGTTTTCATCTATTCCCAAGTGACTAACTTGAGTGTCAGAGGGTCCCCACCGGAGCATCTGGTCTCTGGGGACTTTTTTTGCAGGATTCCAGTGAGGAGGACGTCTGTTTCCCTGGTGCTTGAAGAAAGTGACTTAGCATCATCAGATTGGCGCGCCAGGAAGAGGAGGAGAAGAGAAAAGCCTCGAACCTATTAGCAACTTCTTCCTCTTCAAACTCTTAAACGATGGTAATGACTCGTGCATGAGAGGCCACCGTCAGTCATGCTGGGGGGCAGCGTCAAAGGGCTGATCAGCCCGCAGTTGGCCCCTCAGCTCCTCTAGCCGATGTTACTGCACCAGCATCGGTTCAGCAGCTTCAAGAAGACCGGTTTGCTGCTCTTGCCGCGCAAGTCCAATCCTTGGCCATGATTGTCCAAGGCCTGCAACATCAAGCGGAGATTGCATGGCAACCAGAACCTCTCCCGTCGGTGCCAGGAGTCCTTCAGCCTAGCCAGCACTCATTTCGGAGGAGGTCTCCTGCCCGAGAAGCTTTCCATCGCCGCACTTCATCTAAGCCTCACCGTCGTGAAGCCTCTAACCAGCCCCGGTCGCCCTCTCGCCGCGTTAGCGCGTCTCCTAAGCGACGGCATGAGAGGGAGGCGGAGCGCCCTTGTTGGCCTCCCCACTGCTTCTCCCCCTCCTCAGACTCTTTGAGGGAGGGGTCCTTCAATGGCAGGATAGCCCATCGGGCAGAGCATCGACTTGATGAGTACAACCAGCGGTTGGAAGAGCTCATCCACCGGATTACCAACCCTCTAGAGGCAGACTACGACAGTCGGCCACCGCTATCTCGCCACATCATGGAAGAGCCCATTTCCACCCGATTCCATCTTCCTCAGTTGGACCTTTATGATGGGACCACGGATCCCCTGGACCACCTAGAAAGTTACAAGGTCCTCATGCAGGTTTAGGGGGAAACTATTCACTCATGTGCATCGCCTTCCCAGCCACCTTGAAGAAAGTTGCTCGAGCTTGGTATTCTCACCTGCCGCCGCGGAGTATCGACTCCTTCCGTCAGCTGGAGAGGGCCTTCCTGGCCCATTTTGATGCCTACAGGAAGATTCCAAGGGTAGCCGATAGCCTCTTCTCTATCCAGCAGAAGAGTGGCGAGTTCCTACAGGACTATGTCGCTCGGTTCAAGGAGGCCGCTCTACAATCTTGAGGACTCAGTGGCCACTTTGGCCTTGAAGCGAGGGCTTTGCCCGTCTCGCTTCGCATACTCCCTTGACAAGAAGCTGCTCAGCTCCTACACCGAGCTCTTGACCCGGGCCCAGAAATACATACGAGCTAACAAGGTTGACTCCTCCTAGTGCGAGGCTAGTGGGAGCATCCCCAAGAAGCCAGCCCGGCCGAAACCTACCGAAGCTCGCCCCAGAAGGCCTGAGCCTCCTCACCGACCAGACAATCGTCCTCGAGCCCCTGCACGAAGAGATGGGCCCTACACCCCTCTGCTCACCCCGATATCGCACATCTTGCTTAAAATTGAAGGTGAGCCTTATCTTCAGCGCCCTCCTCCAATGAACCCGAAGACCCCCCGCAACAAGAGTCTTTATTGTCGCTACCACCGAGACCATGGCCATGACACAGATGACTGTCACCAGCTAAAGAAGGCGATAGAAGATCTTATCTAGTAAGACCACCTAGGAAAGTTCATTCAGAGGAGCAACCCGGGAGCCCCTGGCCCATCGGCGCCCCCGCCACCGATGATCGACAATGCTCCCATCGAGAAGATGGTGATGATGATTTCTTAGGGGACAGGTGGACCGCCCAAGAGGCCGAGGGAGGAGGGAGAATTAGACTCTGTAATCCTTTTTTCAAAAAGGAACTTAGAGGGGGTGGTTAATAAAAATGATGATAGTGTCATCGTATCCATGACGATAGCAAAACACCCTATAAAAAGAATTTTAGTCGATAGTGAGAGCTCGGTGGATGTTTTGAATTATGATGCTTTTGTTCGCTTGAATCTATCGTCTGACCTGCTCCGGCCTATCATCACACCCCTGATGGGGTTCACTAGAGATTCCATGAAGGTCGAGGGGGAAATCACTCTTCTTGTCACAGCTGGCACGGCTCCGTGCCAAAGCACAGTTCTCATGAGCCTCCTGGTGGTTCGGGTGCCCCTCGCCTACAACGCTATCCTCGGAAGGCCCAGACTCAACCTCTTGGATGCCGTCATCTCCACTAAGAGGCTCCTCGTAAGGTTTCCCACCAGTGAAGGAGTCGGGGAGATGTACGGGGAGCAGAACCCGCCCCCACTTTGCTGTCACATGGCTCCAAGTCTAAAGGGGGTGGTGCCTGTACCCGCGCCAGAGGTGTTAGACCCTTGGGACATGGAAAGGAGAGGAGAACCGGCTGAGCATCTACTAGCCTTCCCTCTTGGGGAGGACCCAGCAAGAACGATCCACATCGCAGCTTTGCTCCTGGAGGAGGCCCATAGTCGGCTCCTCACTTTCTTGCGAGCCAACGCTGATATCTTCGCCTGGTCGGCATTGAACATGCCGATTCCAAAGGAAGTGATCACCCACCGGCTCAACATCAAGCCGGAGTGTCGACCCATTCGGTAGAAGAAGAGAAGTTTTGCCCCAAACAGATAGAAGGCTGTGGACGAGGAGGTGCGAAAGCTCTTGGCGGCCGATTATATCCGTGAGGTGCACTACCCCGACTGGCTGGCGAATGTCGTGATGGTGCACAAGGCCAGTGGGAGCTGGAGGATGTGCGTGGACTTCACCGACCTCAATAAGGCGTGCCCCAAAGATAGCTCCCCACTGCCCCGGATCGATCAGCTAGTGGATGCTACATCCGGGACGAAGCCCTTAGCTTCATGGATGCATTCTCGGGGTACAACCAAATAAGGATGGACCCAGTTGATGAAGAGGCCACTTCCTTTGTCACCGAAAAAGGGATTTACTGCTACAAAGTGATGTCATTTGGGCTGAAGAATGCCGGGGCTACTTATCAGAGGTTGATGAATATGGTCTTCGAGGACCAGATTGGGCGCAATATGGAGGTGTATGCGGATGATATGCTGACCAAGAGTGCCCATGCAGCCGACCACATTGCCGATCTTGCGGAAACCTTTAGCAACCTATGCCAATATCGGATGAGGCTGAACCCCCATAAGTGTACCTTCAGGGTTGCAGCAGGCAAGTTCTTGGGCTTCATGGTGACCCAGCGGGGGATCGAAGCCAATCCCGATAAGATCCGAGCCATTCTGGATATGAGGCTTCCAGCTAATAAAAAGAAGGTGCAGCACCTAACCGAAAAGGTGGCAGCCCTGAGTCGCTTCATGTCAAGATCGGCAGAGAGGTGCCTACCCTTCTTTGAGGCGCTGCGCAAGGTCAACAGCTTCGAGTGGACAAAGGAGTGTCAGGATGCCTTCAAGGAATTTAAGTAATTTTTATCCACTCCCCCGTTGCTGTCCAAGCCGAGGAGCAGGGAGGAGCTTCTTCTGTACCTTGCAGCCTCCCCCGAGGCCGTCAGTTTTGTGCTCGTGCGTATAGATACTGATGGAGTGCAGAGGCCGGTCTATTACACTAGCAAGGTGTTTCATGATGCCGAGACCAGGTACACAAGGACTGAGAAGATCATCTTCGCCTTGGTGGTCTTCATGCAACGCTTTCGATCCTACTTTCAAGCTCATCCCATCGTGGTGCTCACGGATCAACCTCTTCGAACTATCCTATCCCGTCCTGACACCTTGGGTCGATTAGCCAAGTGGATAGTCAAGCTGAACGAGTTTGATTTATCAATCTAGCCAAGGTTTGCCATGAAGTCCCAAGTATTAGTTGACTTCTTGGTTGAGTGCACCTGGACCAAGGAGCGCCATGAGGAGTCACGTCCAGAGATACGCATGGAGACCCCCCCGGCTGGGGGAGCGGAGGGAGAAGAGTGGATCTTGCACGTGGATGGAGCAGCGAATTCTTAGGGGAGCGAAGCTAGGCTCATCCTCGCAAGTCCCAATGGGGAGGTGGTGGAGTATGCCCTCCGGTTTTTGCTCCCAGCCACTAATAACCAGGCGGAGTATGAGGCCCTACTGGCAGGGATGAAGCTGGCTGAAGAGCTTGGTGCGGAGCGTTTGAGAGCCTTCACAGACTCCCAGCTTGTCTCTGGGTAGGTCGCTGGGGAGTATGAAGCTAGAGACCCGACCATGTCTCGTTACTTGAGCAAGGTGCAGTCCCAGGCCTCTCGGTTCTCTTACTTCCGCGTCAGCTATATCCCCCGTGCAGAGAATGCTAGGGCCGACGCACTGTCTCGCTTGGCCACCTCGGCCGATGGGACCCTGGGAAGAACGTATGTGGAGCACTTGCAGACCCCAAGCATTGAAGTTACGGAAGAGGCACTGCCGATCGAGCAAGAGCCCTCTTGGATGGACACCTACGTCTGATATTTGACCGACGACACCCTCTCTGAGGACCCCGCGGAGGCTAGACTGCTCAAGCGGCGGGCCCCAAGGTTCCTGATAATGGATGGGAGACTCTATCGAAGATCATTTTCATACCCTATCCTCAAGTGCGTAGGGCCAACAGAAGTAGACTACATCTTACGGGAAATCCATGAAGGCATCTGTGGGAGTCATCTGGGGGGCAGAGCCCTAGCTTATAAGGCCCTGTAATAGGGGTACTACTGGCTGACCATGAAGGAGGACGTGGCCGAGCTTGTTAAGAAGTGTGATAGCTGCCAATGCCATACCAATATTCAGTGACAGCCGACGTCTCAGCTGACCCCCTTGGTGGCACCTTGGCCCTTCGCCCAGTGGGGTATGGACATCTTGGGACCATTCCCCCCAGCCTTCGGACAGCGCAAGTTCCTCCTAGTGGCCGTCGATCGCTTCACCAAGTGTATTGAAGCCGAAGCACTTGCTAACATCACTGAAAGCAAGGTGAGATCTTTCTTTTGGAAGTCTATCATATGTCGGTTCAGGCTACCCAATACTCTGGTCACCGACAACGGCCGGCAATTTGATAACGCGCCCTTCCAAGGGTTCTGCACTGAACTTGGCATCCACCAAAGATTCACTTCCGTCGGACACCCCCATACCAATGGAGCGGCCAAAGTGACCAATCGCATCATTCTCCAAGGACTGAGAACCTGACTAGATGATTGCAAGGGGCGGTGGGTGGAGGAGCTCCACAATATGCTATGGGCCTACCATACAACACCACGAGCCCCCACCGGAGAGACTCCGTTCAGCCTGGTCTTTGGGTCCAAAGCTATCACCCCGATGGAGATAGGCTCCCCGAGTCCTCGAGTGGAGTCATATAATGAGGAAGACAACTCGGATCGACTGCGGGCCAACCTCGACCTGGTGGAGGAGGTGCGAGACCGAGCGCGGCTACGAATGGCAGTCTACCGACAGCGAGCTGCCAGGTACTACAACGCCCGTGTGCGTCGCAAGACTTTCTCGCCGGGAGACCTGATCCTTCGACGGGTTGAAGTCTCAAAGCCAACGGAAGGAGGCAAGCTAGCTCCGAATTGGGAGGGGCCCTACCAGAATGCCGAGACATTTCATCATGGAGCATACAAGATTGAAGAGCTCGATGGGAAGCCACTTCCTCGGATGTGGAATGCTGACAACCTTCGTCGGTATTATCAGCAGTGCATTTCTCTTCTCACATTAAATACCGAGCCTATATTCTTTTGGGCCTTCACCCCTCATTCTATATTAACAAATTTGAATTTTAGCACCTCAGTTTCAGCTTAAAGCCCTGGGCCAGCCAGGCACAAAGCCCGACTCCCGTCAGCACTTAAAGCCCTGGGCCAGCCAGGCACGAAGCCCGACCCCCGTCGGCACTTAAAGCCCTGGGCCAGCCAGGCATAAAGCTCGACTCCCGTCGACACTTAAAGCCCTGGGCCAGCCAGGCACAAAGCCTGACTCTCGTCGGCACTTAAAGCCCTAGGCCAGCCAGGCATAAAGCCCGACTCCCATCGGCACTTAAAGCCCTAGGCCAGCTAGGCACAAAGCCCGACTCCCATCGGTACTTAAAGCCTTGGGCCAGCCAGGTACAAAGCCCGACCCCCATCGGCACTTAAAGCCCTGGCTCAACCAGGCACAAAGCCCGACTCCCATCGGCACTTAAAGCCCTGGGCTAGCCAGGCATAAAGCCCGACTCCCATTGGCACTTAAAGCCCTGGGCTAGCCAGGCACAATGCTCGACTTCCGTCGGCACTTAAAGCCCTGGGCCAGCCAGGCACAAAGCCCGACTCCCATCGGCACTTAAAGCCCTGGGCCAGCCAGGCATAAAGCTCGACTCCCATCGGCACTTAAAGCCCTGGGCCAACCAGGCACAAAGCACAACTCCCGTCGGCACTTAAAGCCCTGGGCCAG
Organism: Calamus simplicifolius; assembly: GCA_900491605.1. Taxonomy (NCBI): domain Eukaryota; kingdom Viridiplantae; phylum Streptophyta; class Magnoliopsida; order Arecales; family Arecaceae; genus Calamus; species Calamus simplicifolius. The sequence goes on along the minus strand of UESW01004620.1, from coordinate 232,502 downwards.
GCAGGCATAAAGCCCAACTCCCGTCGGCACTTAAAGCCCTGGGTCAGCCAGGCACAAAGCGTAACTCCCGTCGGCACTTAAAGCCCTGGGCCAGCCAGGCATAAAGCCCGACTCCCATCGGCACTTAAAGCCCTGGGCCAGCTAGGCATGAAGCCTGACTCCAGTTGGCACTTAGCCCTGGGCCAGCCAGGCATAAAGCCCGACTCCCATCGATACTTAAAGCCCTAGGTCAACCAAGCATAAAACCCGACTCTCGTCGGCACTTAAAGCCCTAGGCCAACCAGGCACAAAGCCTGACATACCTTCGGCATAGCGGTGTGCCATCAGTCCTCAGGAGCCTGTCTGCCTCGACCTCCTGAGTCTGATACCTCAACCCCAGGAAGCCCATCCTTCCTGGCCCCAAGGTTTGGTCCTATACGGCTAAGTCAAAGTGATTTGCGAATGAATTAAAGGTAACCCCTCGGCGCTGATGAAGCCCCGAGAGGTTGCACATCATTAACCAATGAATTTGAGCTAGAGGTTGCAGATGGACAAAGATAATTCATCTTGGAGGAAAATGATATTTCATTAATTCAAAGTGATTACAAAGCGCCGACCTAGTCGGGCTTGCAAAAATAAAATACAAGTGGAGGCTCACGGTTCAAATGGTGCGGGCTTGTCATCGGATGAGGCCAGCTCCGAGAGACGCTCTGGTTCGACCTCCAAGGCTTGAGGAAAGTTCAAGTCCCGAGTGACTTTCTCTTTCCCATGCTGAAATCCTTGGAGGAACGCCCCCGCCGAAGCTTCCGCCAGTTCGTCTGCAAAGCGCTCGGATGCCTTGAATTCTTCTATGACCCTAGCGGTCCTGGCCGTGATGGCTGCTTCCACCTCGATGGCTCGAACTCCTTCCTCTACGGCGAGAGCTGCCACAACTGCCCTCTCGGCTTCCTGGGTGCGACTTGCCTCCTCTTCGGCCTTATCAGCCCTCTCCTCCACTGCCCTTGCCCTCTCCTCCTCCGACCTTACCCCCTCCTCGGCTGACCTGGCTCTCTCCTCGGCCTCAGTTGCCCGACTCCCAATCATTTGGATGGCCAAGGTCAATTCAAAGATATGCAGATCTCTGGCTACGACAGTGTTTTCGGCTTCCGTCATCTAGCGGAGTGTCGCCCGCAAGCGGTTGGCCTCAGCCTCCGCTTGGCTCTCAGCAACCCTTATCTCATCGGCCCGAGCAGTTCTGGCCGACACCAGGGCCCCCTCGGCCACCTCCACGCGATGACGAGCTTCCTCGGCCTCCTTCTGGGCCTCACGCAGAAGGGTCTTTCCTCCGTGAATGACCTCCCTTGTAGCCCTTAGGGAGTTCGCAAGCTGCGTGCAGGTCCCATGTCAAAAAAAAACAAAAAAGAAGAGAAGAAAAGGAGAAATATGGAGGCGAAGGGTTGCAGGACAACTTACTCTGATGAGGACCGTGTAGGACTCTCGGAAGAACGTACTCGCCTTCAAGTGGCTAAGCTCTTCCAGGACCTCGGGCACAAAGACTGGTGAGAGGATCCATTCTGCCCAACGCCCGTCATTCAGAATGGAGTCCCGAGGTGGCCCTGGTCTGGCTCCATTCCCTTCGGCTGCCTCGGCGTCTCCCAACTCAGTGCGTGGGCTGCTCATTGGCGTCTGCTCGGGGGGGTGGGCTTGCTGCCCCTGACGACCCCTCGCCCCAGCTCCTGGCTGCCTCGGGGAGGGTCGGTCCACTGGGAGCAAGGAGCTCCTCCACCATCGCTGGCTCCTCTGCCACCGCCGGCTCCTCCGCAGCCAGCTCCTCCATTGGTGCCCCCTCGGTCACCACCCTTTCTGGTGGGGTGTCAGCTGTGAGGTCAATCTTAGGGGCGACCGGGGGCTCTTGCGGTGCCGGTGGCTTGGGCACCCGCACTGTCGGGTGCCTTGGGGCTGGTGCTCGCCGGTCTTCACTCAGTCCTTCTTGGGCCCTCTTCTTAGCGGCGGCCTTCAGTAGTTTCTGGGTCGGGACCTTCATGGATGTACAACATTGGTCAGGGTCGGTAAAAAAAAATGAAACCAAACAAAACTTTGGCTAAGTATGAAGATGGCTTACCCCGGTGGGAGATGAGACCCGCCATCTGAAGGTTATCTTCTGTCAGAAGCAGGGTGTACCGAGGGATCTCTGTTGGTCCAGATAGCAACCCAAGAGGGGGGGTGAATTGGGTTTTTCAAAAATTTAAACTCTTTTGAAAAAAACCCCAGCGGAAATAAAAACTTAGATTCACACAAATTAAAACAGAATATGCACAAATAGAGAGTTAAAGATAATGAGACAATCACGGCAAACACAGGAGATTTTATAGTGGTTCGGTGTACCTACACCTACGTCCACTCCCAAGTATCTCTTGGGTCCACACTATAATCAATCTGATTACAGCAGAGTTATTTTGCAAGCTCACAACTCGAACTTGTTGTTTTCCCGGGTGCACAACGAACCCAGCTGGTTTTCAAGGCTCACCAGCACAAAACCTTACACCACAAGCAAACTGCTTGCACAAGGCTAACAGCCTCAATGGAATCAATCCTCCGATTGACCCAGCAAACAATAATCATTTTTACAAAACAAAGGCTCCTCCAATGAGCAAATATACAATGATAGAACACGAAATAAAGAGATAGGAATCAAAGCCTGATTTGCAGATCTTGGTGGCTTGCTTCTTCTCTTCTCTTGGATGGATCTTCCTTTAGAATGCTCTTGAAGCTCCGAAGATCAGAAAACTAGGGCTTGCTTCTTTTCTTGAGATTTCTTCAAAATGGAGCTATGAAAGCTTGGAATCTCTCTCTTTTCTTTTGGGGAATCAGTATAATCTTTCCTCTCGAATCTTTCCTCTTTTCTTTTCTGATGGATTTCAAGATTTTTCTCTATTCTTTTCTTTTTGTCTCTCTTTTTGGATGCAGCAAACCCTCTTCTTATAGATCAGTTTAATCCATAAATAGTTTAAAACTATCCGTTAGAAACAAGTGTAAGAAGGATTAGATCCAAAAATAGCAATAGCCGTTGGGATTAAAAAGATAAAAGTAAAGTTTAGAGTCGTTCTGACAGTTCTGAAGTCGCGTCTGACATTCTGGAGTCGGCTCTAACTTTTCTGGAGTCGGCTCTAAATCGAAAATCCCCAAATCGCTTGAACTGGAGTCGTCTCTGACTTTTCTGGGGTCGACACAAAAATCTTCTGGAGTCGACTCTAACAGTCCGGAGTCGACTCTAAGTCATGGCCAGAAAAACCATCGTTCTGTCTTTTCTGTTGGAGTCGGCTCTAACAGTCCGGAGTCGACTCTAAGTCTGTGCCGATTTTCGGAGTCGACTCTGCGATTCCATGTGTCGACTCTAATGTCTGCAATCTTACCTTGACATTAGATTCGAACTAGAACTTGATTTGTCTTATAATTTTGATTAATAAATCATATCATAAACTGAAAAACTTAATCAAAATCATTAGTAACTTCAAATGTTATACTCAAATAGTTTTGTTAATCATCAAAATCAACAATTGGGTCAACAATCTCCCCCTTTTTGATGATGACAAAAACTTTGAGTATATGCATTAAAAATTCATTTGAATTAAGAGTTATAGACATTGTTAAAGCTTTAAAACTTCCTAACAGAGAATTTGATGCCAATTTTCAAAATGAATCAAAAAAGATACTTGAGTTCTATTATAAACATCAATCAAGATGATTTAACTTTACGTAGGAAATTATTAAGCTCCCCCTGCATTGAATAACTCCCCCTATGTAAATAAACTGAAATCGATTGATACAAATTGATTAGAATTTATAAATCTCAAAATTTCTCTCCCCTTTTTAGATATGCCAATTGATTGAAATCTTATATTTCCTTTATCTTATATTCTTCCATTCTTATTTCTTTATGCATATACAATTTTCTCTCCCCCTTTTTTGTTATCAGCAATAAGGTGAATTTAAAAACAATAAAGAAGGTTATCAGAGCGGGGTTGTTGGTTCATTCAATCATAGAGATGGTAATTGGTTCTCATAGACAAATTTGCAATAAAAGGATAATTGTATTTCAATGCAAGATTCATTACATGTGTCAATTCAAGTACATTCACAGTAAAGTAACATATTCAAGTATATTCACAGTAAACCAAAATTCCTAGATACAAGCTATCAAAGTAAAGAAAGCTAGAAATCCTAAGATACAAACTAGGATAAGACAGGGTATCAAAATCAAACATGCTTGTAAACAATTTTCTTCAAATGACCAATCATTTCCATAATCTCATCTTTTTGGTCTTTCTTAAATTTTTCAAGACAAGCTTCAACTTGAGTGACAGCAACATCAATATCTTTCTTCAACTGACCAGTAGCATCTAAATAGACTCTTGATCCATCTGCTATCCCTTCTAGCCTTTCAAAAATCTTTTGAAGCTCAGATGACATGGCATTCACTGATTTATCCAAAGTAGAAACTATCATGTCAAGCTTAGCAGATATCAATTTCATTTCACTTCTCATTTCGAATCATGCTCAGTCAGTAGGGCTCTGAGCTGATCAAGCTGCTCCTCTGAAAATCTTCCAGATACCAAGGCTGACTGATGTGGAGGTGAAGGATGAGTGCTCGGTCCAGCCTCTGAAGGTCCAGCAGTAGATGGTCCAGGAATATCCTCTGCTCTGGCCTCCTCAACTCTAACTTCCTCTGCTCTGGTCTCTTGTCCTCTTTTTATCCAAATATCATTCTGAAGCCCATGCGGTGAATTGTAGAGACACTGTAGTAATCAGTATGCCTTAATTTCTTAGTGGCTCATTATCCATTATTAGCACACCTTGGCTTCTAAAAACTAAGGTCAGAATCATACCATATGGCAGTGTTGATCTCTTCTTGGTTGCTGCTTCTGCCATATAGCCAATCATCATTCCAGCTAAATTAACAGGCCTTCCAGTAATGATACAGTCCATCAACAAGATATCTCGCTCCGAGACATATTCAAACCTTCCAATTTTAGGAAACAAGATTCTTCCACAAATATTATGAAGTAACCTGAGTTCCAAATTTAGTTGATTAGCCATGATTTCTTCAAACTCAGATACTTCTCTCCCTAACATCCTAGATAGGGCACCTCCTCTATCATCATGTTGATACTCAACTAGTCCAATAGTAGGCATCTCCAATAAATTTCCAAGAGTCTCGGCCGTGATTATCACTTTGGTTCCTCTTACAAAACTCACTAAACCTCCCTCTCCTCTACATAAATCATTGTAAAATTCTCTCACAAGGGCAGGGTACGTAGGAACATCCAAAGAGCAAACTTTCTCCCATCCCATTTCCTTCAATAATCGGCCAATAGCGAAGCCCTCCGAAGCAAATAAATCGAAATCTACTTTTCTTCCAGTTGTAATGGCCTTACCCGCTAATTGATCTACCCGTGGAGAAGATGGTGAAGGTGGAGAAGCATCTTGGGTGGCAGATGATGAAGACGGTGAGGGTTGCCTACGAATCGAGCGCTTCGTGGGAACGGTCGATCCACCAACGATAGCACGCTTCTTAGGAGCCATGGGATTGATTGGAATGAGTTATTGAGAGATTTGAGGGTTTGGAGGGGTTGGAATCGGTTTGGAACGGCTTTAGAAAGGATTAGGAGACGATAGGGTTGTTTGGGTGTCGACTCCGCCTTTTTATTTTGACCTAGTTCCACTTAGAGTCGACTCCCGCAAAGCGAGGTGTCGGCTCCGAACCAGAAAATCTGTCAGCGCCCGAATTAGAGTCGGCTCTGCAGAAGCCGGAGTCGGCTCTAATTGCCCAGACAGAACATCAAAATATGAAGGTGTCGACTCCACAAACTGCAGGTGTCGACTCCACAATAGTTTCAGTGAAAAATTCAAATTTCAAGGATCTGAAACTAATCAAATTAATCAATAAATTCTAGATAAATGTTCCTTATCAATTGGGGAAACAATGAATCAAATTTCTAGATAAATTTCCTTATTGGACATAGAGGATTTTCAAGAAATTAATGAAGTCTAGATAGTTGTTGTCCTTAAGAGTTTCAGAAAATCATTCTAAAGGATCACAAACTCCTAATTCTCCTCTAAGATAACAAAATCTTTCCTCACTCAAAGGTTTGGTAAAAATATCAGCTAATTGATCATTAGTATTAACATATTCAAGACAAACATCATTGTTGGAAACATGTTCTCTAATAAAGTGATGTCTAATTTCTATGTGTTTAGTTCTTGAATGTTGAATTGGATTCTTAGTTAGATTGATGGCACTAGTATTATCACATTTAATAGGAATTTTATCAGTGTGATACCATAATCTTCAAGTTGTCGCTTAATCCAAAGGATTTGAGCACAGCAACTTCCAGCTGCAACATACTCTGCCTCAGCAGTGGATAATGCAACCGAATTTTGCTTCTTGCTAAACCAAGAGATTAAGTTACTTCCTAAAAGTTGGCATGCCCACTTGTACTCTTTCTATCTAATTTACAACCAGCATAATCAGAATCAGAATAAGCAATCAATTTTAAGGTTGAGTCTCTAGAATACCATAATCCTACATTTTTAGTTCCATTTAAGTATCTAAAGATTCTTTTAACAGCAATAAATGTGATTCTTTAGGATTAGATTGATATCTTGCACATAAACAAACAGAAAACATAATATCTGGCCTACTTGCAGTTAGGTAAAGAAGTGATCCGATCATACCTCGTAATGCTTCTGATCTACTTTCTTACCTTCTTCATCCTTGTCCAGCTTGCATGAGGGACTCATTGGCGTACCAAGAGGTTTAGCAGATTCCATACCAAACTTCTTGAGTATTTCCTTTGTGTACTTTGTTTGGTTGATGAAAATCCGCTTTCTCTTTTGATTTGAAGTCCAAGGAAGAAGTTGAGTTCTCCCATCATGCTCATCTCGAATTCTCCCTGCATTAACTTAGCAAATTCTTGACAAAGGAGATTGTTAGTAGCACCAAATATAATGTCATCAACATAAATTTGAACAATTAATAAATCTTTCTTTTCTTTTTAAAAACAAGGTTTTATCAACATTTCCTCTAGAAAAATTATTTTCAATTAAAATTTACTTAATCTATCATACCAAGCTCTAGGTGCTTGCTTTAAACCATAAAGTGCTTTGTGTAATTTGAAAACGTGATTTGAAAATTCATGATCTTCAAAACCAGGAGGTTGTTCAACATAAACTTCCTCATTTATAAAACCATTTAAAAATGCACTTTTAACATCCATTTGAAATAAGTTGAAATTCATATGACATGCAAATGCAAGTAGTAGCCTAATGGCTTCTAATCTAGCAACAGGTGCAAAGGTTTCATCAAAATCTATACCTTCTTCTTGATTATATCCTTTTGCAACTAATCTAGCCTTATTTCTAATTACCAATCCATTTTCATCCAATTTATTTCTAAAAACCCATTTAGATCCTATTATAGGGTGGTTTTTAGGTCTTCACTAGGGTCCAAACTTGGTTCCTAGTGAATTGGTTTAACTCTTCCTGCATTGCTAACATCCAATAACTATCTTTTGCTTCCTCTATAGTTTTAGGTTCTATATGAGATACAAATGCAAGATGATTATTGATATTTCTCATTGATGATCTAGTCCTTACACCTTGAGATGGATCACCTATGATTAGGTCCTTAGGATGACCATAAGCATATCTCCAATCTCTAGGTAGATCTTTATCATTATGAGCAGTATCAATACCATCATCCTTAGGTGAGTCATCATCCTTAGCTTCAGGTTCTTGATCTGAAGATACATTTAATTTTTCAATATCTCTTTCAATCAAAGATGTATCTTCCTCATCATCAATTTTATCTGAACTTGATGCTAAAGACTCATCAAACACTATATGAATGGATTCTTCTACAACTAAGCTTTTCTTATTAAATACTCTATATGCCTTGCTAGATGTAGAATATCCTAGAAAATACCTTCATCAGACTTTGCATCAAACTTCCCAAGATTATCCTTTCCATTGTTATGAATAAAGCATTTACAACCAAATGCATGAAAATAACCTAAATTTGGTTTCCTATTATGCCATAGTTCATAGGGAGTTTCTTAAGGATAGGTCTAATTAGGGCTCTATTTAGGATGTAACATGCTGTGTTATAGCTTCCGCCCAAAAATATTTTGGAAGTTGGCTTTCACATAGCATGGTACGGGCCATGTCTTCTAAAGTCCTATTCTTTCTTTCTACAACTCCATTTTGTTGTGGTGTCCTAGGTGCTGAAAAGTTATGATGTATGCCTTTTTCAAAACAAAATTTTTCAAATAAGTGATTTTCAAATTCAGTTCCATGATCACTTCTAATAGACACTATGGTAGTGTTTTTCTCATTTGTGACTTTCTTAACGAATTTCAGGAATATTGAGAAAGTCTCATCTTTGTGAGCCAAAAACATTACCCAAGTGAATCTAGAGTCATCTACTATCACTAGACCATATTTCTTTCCTCCTAGACTTGTGGTTCTAGTAGGTCCAAAAAGGTCCATGTGTAGTAGCTCTAGTGGCCTAGTAGTTGAAACAATATTTTAGATTTGAAAGAAGTTCTTGTTTGTTTTCCAAATTGACATGCATCACATATTCGATTATTTTCAAAATTTAAGCTAGGAATACCTTTAACTAAATCCATTTTCAATAGTTTAGAAATTAGGTGTGTGCTTGCATGACCTAATCTACGATGCCATAGCCAACCAATCTCATTCATCTTAGCATTATTAGCAACTAAGCAATGATTACTTGGAGATAAATTACTCAAATCAATTAAGTAATTATCAATGGGATTAGTAACAGTGCAAACAGAAGCTTCAAAGGAAACTTTGAAACCTTTATCACACAGTTGGCTAATACTTATTAAATTATGTTTAAGTCCATCAACATATAAAACATTATCAATATGAGTAGATGGAGTAATTTGAATCTTACCAATACCCATGATATGGCCTTGACCATTATCACCAAAAGTAACTACTCCACCTTTTTTTGATTCAAGGGTGATGAATTGATCTTTGTCACCCGTCATGTGTCTTGAGCAACCACTATCCAGGTACCATTTTCTTTTCAGTCTGATGCTACAAGACACTCCTGCAAAACATTCATGTCTTAATTTTAGGTACCCAAGCCTTCTTGGGTCCTTCATGGTTAGATGCATTAAATATTGTTCCTTTGGGAACCCAAATCATCTTTCTTTATTATGTGGAGATTTACACATATAAGATTTATGTCCTTTGTTTCCACATTTAAAACAAGTAATATTTGATGATTTTTCAGCATGTATAAAAATATTTTTCAAAGATTTTTGCTTTTTAAGTGGATTATATCCTAATCCAGCTTTATCAAAACAGCTTTTTGATTGTCCAAAATCATATTAAGTTTGATAGAGCTCAAAGTAAATTTATCAACTATAGGTTTAAGTCTATCAACTTCATTTTTCAAATTTTTATTTTCTTTCTTTAAAATTCTTTTCTTCAACATGCTTTTCATTTTCTAAGATAGTTTTGCATTTGATTTTTCAGATCTTTGTTCTTTGAACTTAAGTTTGCAAAATCATCCATTAATTCATAAAAAGCACTATGCAATTCATCAAAAGTAAAATCATCAAGAAAACTCGGACTTACCTCATCATTGTCCGCCATGAAGCATAGATTGGCCATTTCACTCTTTTCTTCCTTTCGGAACTTGAGCTTTCCGAATCACTCCATGTGGCCATCATTGCCTTCTTTTTGAATTTCCAGGTGCCTTTCTTTAGTTAGGGCATTCAGATTTAAAATGACCCGGCTTCTTACATTCAAAACAAATAACTTCTTTTTCTTTGCCCTTGTCCTCATCTTTTCTTGCAAAGGGCTTTTTCTTTTCAAACTTCTTCTTCTTCATGAATTTTTTAAATTTTCTTGTGATGAGTGCCATGTCCTCATCATCACTTTCATCTTCAGATTCATGAGGCTCTTCCATATATTCAGAAATCTTAAGAGCCATAGTCCTCTTCTTCTTTGACTCATCATCATCAACATGTTGCTTAATTTGAAGCTCATGAGTCATCAAGGATCCCAATAATTCTTCTAGGGGTAGGGTACTTAGATCCTTTGCCTCTTGTATTGCAGTCACTTTAGCTTCCCAAGTCTAGGCAAAGAACGTAAAACCTTCCTCACAAGATCAGAATTATCATAAGATTTACCAAGACTTTTTAAACCATTAACTATATCAGTAAATCTTGTAAACATATCAGTAATAGATTCACATGCATCCATCTTAAACAATTCATACTTATGAACTAGCATGTTAATCTTGGATTCTTTGACTTGATTTGTTCCCTCATGGGTAACCTCAAGTCTATCCCAGATTTCTTAGCAGAAATGCAAATAGATATACGATTGAATTCATTTGCATCTAATGAGCAGTATAAAACATTCATTGCTTTGGCATTAAGTTGTGCCAATTTTTTATCATGTTCATCCCATTCCGTTTCGGTTTAGGAATCTCCATGCCATTAACTCTAGCAGTGGGTGTGTGTGGTCCATTGACTATAATGCTCCATAGATCATAGTCAAGTGCTTGAATGAAAATTTTCATTCTAGCCTTCCAATAACCATAGTTTAATCCATTAAACAAGGGTGGTCTATTTGTAGATTGACCTTCGAAAAAAGATGAACCAGCTTGAGTTGCCATGGATCTTTGACTCTTGATCGTTAGATCAAATCAAATGAGCACTAGCTCTGATACCAATTGTTGGTCCAGATAGCAACCCAAGAGGGGGGGTGAATTGGGTTTTTCAAAAATTTAAACTTTTTGAAAAATAAACCCCAGCGGAAATAAAAACTTAGATTCACACAAATTAAAATAGAATATGCACAAATGGAGAGTTAAAGATAATAGACAATCACGGCAAACACAGAAGATTTTATAGTGGTTCGGTGTACCTACACCTACGTCCACTCCCAAGTATCTCTTGGGTCCACACTATAATCAATCTGATTACAGCAGAGTTGTTTTGCAAGCTCACAACTCGAACTTGTTGTTTTCCGGGTGCACAACGAACCCAGCTGGTTTTCAAGGCTCACCAGCACAAAACCTTACACCACAAGCAAACTGCTTGCACAAGGCTAATAGCCTCAAAGAAATCAATCCTCCGATTGACCCAGCAAACAATAATCGTTTTTACAAAAACAAAGGCTCCTCCAATGAGCAAATATACAATGATAGAACACGAAATAAAGAGATAGGAATCAAAGCCTGATTTGCATATCTTGGTGGCTTGCTTCTTCTCTTCTCTTGGATGGATCTTCCTTTAGAATGCTCTTGAAGCTCCGAAGATCAAAAAACTAGGCTTGGTTCTTTTCTTGAGATTTCTTCAAAATGGAGCTATGAAAGCTTGGAATCTCTCTCTTTTCTTTTGGGAATCAGTATAATCTTTCCTCTCGAATCTTTCCTCTTTTCTTTTCTGATGGATTTCAAGGATTTTTCTCTATTCTTTTCTTTTTGTCTCTCTTTTTCTATTTCATTTTCGGATGCACCAAACCCTCTTCTTATAGATCAGTTTAATCCATAAATAGTTTAAAACTATCCGTTAGAAATAAGTGTAAGAAGGATTAGATCCAAAAATAGCAATAGCCGTTGGAATTAAAAAGATAAAAGTAAAGTTTAGAGTCGTTCTGACAGTTCTGAAGTCGCGTCTGACATTCTGGAGTCGGCTCTAACTTTTTTGGAGTCAGCTCTAAATCAAAAATCCCCAAATCGCTTGAACTGGAGTCGTCTCTGACTTTTCTAGGGTCGACACAAAAATCTTCTGGAGTCGACTCTAAGTCATGGCCAGAAAAACCATCGTTGTCTTTTCTGTTGGAGTCGGCTCTAACAGTCCGAGAGTCGACTCTAAGTCCGTGCCATTTTCCGGAGTCGACACTGCGATTCCATGTGTCGACTCTAATGTCTAAAATCTTACCTTGACATTAGATTCAAACTAGAACTTGATTTGTCTTATCATTTTGATTAATAAATCATATCATAAACTGAAAAACTTAATCAAAATCATTAGTAACTTCAAATGTTATACTCAAATAGTTTTGTTAATCATCAAAATCAACAATTGGGTCAACAATCTCGGTTTCCAACAACTGCCCCAATGCTTCCTTATCTCCAGGATGGACGGTGGAATTGGTGTTACTTCGGAGGTTGGGGTCTCCCCATCGGGGCCTGACTTGGTCCAGACTGGCGAAGAAAAATCAGGATTTCCATCCCTTAATGGAGGAAGGAAGAAGAAGCTTGAGGATCCGGTTGGGTCGGGGCTGGAACAGCCACCAACCCTTTTGGGCCTGAAGGATGTAGAAGGACCAAAAAAGGGAGATTCGGGGGGTAATGCCGAGACAGTGACAGAGGATGACGAAGGTGCTGATGACCTGAAGGGAGTTCGGGACCAGCTGGGAAGGAGTCAGGGAATAATAGTCAAGAAGATTAACGAAAAAGGGAGGAAAGGGTGGACGGAGGCCGGGTCAGGAAGAGATGACTCTGTCATCAGGAGTCAGAAGGAAAAGCCCAACATCCCGAGGGATCTGGTAACGGGCTCGGATCTTCGCCAAATCCGGGCTCGTTACCGTGGAGGTGGTCCCCTCCGGGGACTCCGCCTCCACCCTCGAGGAGGTGCCGGCCTCCGCCCGGCGTCTCCTCAATGGGGGCCCGCCAGCCACCGCCGGATGCCTTCCTGCGGGAGCCTCCCCAACGACCTGCTGTCGGGCCAGAGGGACGCGGTCCTCCGAATCGGAGGACCACTCAAGCGGGGGAGAAGGAGAGGGAGAAGGAGTAGGAGAAGCTTGGTGCCTCTCAGAGGGAGAACGACCTTCCGAATCATTCTCCGAGGTCCAGGATGGGGAACTCATGGCGAGAAGAAGAAACAGAAAAGTCTAGGAAGGACGAAAAGCTGACCTGAAGGAGGAAAAAGCTATGCGCAAGTTCTCGGGTTGCAGGGGAGACCAAGATGCAGATGCTCAAAGGAAGAAGACGACGATGGCAGGAGGGGTGTGGCCAGATTCAACCCCCATCTGAGTTTTATTCAGTTTCGAATTGTCCCACCATGTCTCATCAGCCACGTGGACCCTCACCATAAGCTGGCTTGCCTCGGCGGTTGCCCAACGTGTGATACGATACACCTCCGGCCAATGATGGGACTCCGTTGACATCGCCGCTATGAGAGGTAATGATGGCGCAGCTTTCCTCACAGACTTCAGAGAGTTAACCTTGCCTTGAGGATGATCGTGGTAGATCGAGTGGACAGAAGAAGCCACCCCTTCACATTCCCCAAGCCGTCCGCATAGAGCCACTGCAGTGACCAGGGATATGTGTCTAGGGACAACTCGCGAAGGACAGGGATCAGCCACATGGGAAACAATACCCCTTTCGCCTTGCCGGTGTGGGCCCGCTTCGTCTCAGAGATGAGGGGGCACCTGATGTGGCTGATCTGACGCCGTTAGAATAAATGGTAACGATAGCTAACGGATGTCCCCTTGGCCCCGAAACCCTTCTCATTCTCAAATATCGATGTCAGCCTCGCCAAGTGCCTGACTTGGAGACTCACTTCGCATCTCCAAAGTGTCATTCAACCCTTAGCCCTGCCGTGCATCAGGTAAGACCCCGACCATCTCAACCCCGAGACCCCCCTCCGGTCTCGGGGTGAGGGCACAGCATCTCAACCCCGAGACCCCCCTCCGGTCTTGGGGTGCACAAGCAGCATCTCACCCCCGAGACCCCCTCCGGTCTCGGGGTGAGGGCACAGCATCTCAACCCCGAGACCCCCTCCAGTCTCGGGGTGCACAAGCAGCATCACCCCCGAGACCCCTCCGGTCTCGGGGCGAGGGCACTGATAGAGATATAGACTAAAAGATATGCTTTATGTTATGTCTTTACATTTTAATGAGAATTCATTTTGAGCAATGTGTGTCATTTACTATGTATATATGTGCATGTGTCTAGTATTTACAAAGAGTATTTGATCTAGTGTATAGAGTACGGCTTACACACAGAAGACTAGATCATCGGTTCTTTTGGAATACAAGTTTATTGTTCATAGTTTTAGATGGAATTGGACACACCATCAGTAGAACTGTAGCACAAATTTTTAGTAGGTCTGTCTTGACTACGGGGAATGGTTTATTCTAACTATTTATGCTAGTACACTTTGTGTGCATTGAATAGGACCCAGTTGAGTTAATTATTTTATACTGACTTTATAAAATAATTTAAAACTCATGAATATTATAATTACTTATGCTCTTAATCCGAATTCTATTTCTAGACACGTGTATATAGTGATTATTGCTTTGATTACACATAGAGTGAGATTCTAGATGAGTCAATTAACTCAGTGGGTTGGGCAATAACATTATATATATGGTGAATATTAATAGTTGAAGGAATCCACGTCCTGTTAATTTGGATTGATGATATCCCCTTGAGAAAGCTTATAAGTTTTGATTGTATCAAATCTTGCAAGTGGATTTTGAATCTGATACATCAAATAAGTTAAGTGGATAAGTCTCAAGGATAATAACAGCCAATTAAATTATATTGTCAGTAATTAAATTTAATTGGTGGATATCTGTTATCTTAACGTGGGGAGATAATAAGTATTTAATATTAAGGCTCGAAAATATAAATTCGAATATGATTAGGAGTACAATTATGATTCTTTAGTGGAATGAATTGTAATTTACGTAATTGAATCCTAACCCGGGATAGGATTAGGAGATTTAATTACGTAGGAAGTCCTTTTCATATTTGCCTATTGGTCCCTATTGTAGCCCTATAAATACCCTCTCAGTTGGTTGCTAGGGTTAACGTTTTTGAGGAAAAGAAAAACAAGAAACCCTAGGTCGACCGAGAGATCCCACCATCTTGTGAGAGAAGGAAGGTATTTTCGGGAATACGGCGGAAGGCTAAAAGGTTGAGGTCGAGCAATCAAATCAAGCTGTTCCAACGTTCAAGTCTGAAGGTATAATCTTATACTCATAGATTAGAATGGTAAAAGATTTTTGTATTACTCATATATGCTATAGCCGTGATCTTGGGGGTATTCCGCGCTCCCCAACAGGCACAACATCTCAACCCCAAGACCCCCCTCCGGTCTCGGGGTGCACCAGCAGCATCTCACCCCCGAGACCCCCTCCGATCTTGGGGTGATGGCACAGCATCTCAACCCCGAGACCCCCCTCCAGTCTCGGGGTGCACAAGCAGCATGTCACCCCCGAGACCCCCTCTGATCTTAGGGTGAGGGGGCATAATCTCAACCCCGAGACCCCCCTCCGGTCTCGGGGTGCACAAGCAGCATCTCACCCCCGAGACCCCATCCAGTCTCAGAGTGAGGGCACAGCATCTCAACCCCGAGACCTCCCTCCAGTCTCGGGGTGCACAAGCAGCATCTCACCCCCGAGACCCCCTTCGGTCTCGGGTAAGGGCACAGCATCTCAACGCCGAGACCCCCCTCCAGTCTTGAGGTGCACAAGCAGCATCTCACCCATGAGACCCCCTCTGGTCTCGGGATGAGGGCACAGCATCTCAACCCCGAGACCCCCCTCCAGTCTCAGGGTGCACAAGCAGCATCTCACCCCCGAGACCCCCTCCGATCTTGGGGTGAGGGCACAGCATCTCAACCCCAAGACCCCTCTCCGGTCTCGGGGTGGACAAGCAGCATCTGACCCCCAAGACCCCCTCCAGTCTCGGGGTGAGGGCACAGCATCTCAACCCCGAGACCCCCCTCCGGTCTCGGGGTGCACAAGCAGCATCTCACCCCCGAGACCCCCTTCGGTCTCGGGGTGAGGGCACAGCATCTCAACCCCGAGACCCCCCTCCAGTCTCGGGGTGCACAAGCAGCATCTCACCCCCGAGACCCCCTCCAGTCTCGGGGTGAGGGCACAGCATTTCAACCCCGAGACCCCCTTCCGGTCTCGGGGTGCACAAGCAGCATCTCACCCCCGAGACCCCCTTCGGTCTCGGGGTGAGGGCACAGCATCTCAACCCTGAGACCCCCCTCCAGTCTTGGAGTGCACAAGCAGCATCTCACCCACGAGACCCCCTCTGATCTCAGGGTGAGGGCACAGCATCTCAACCCCGAGACCCCCCTCTGGTCTCGGGGTGCACAAGCAGCATCTCACCCCCGAGACTCCCTCTGGTCTCGGGGTGAGGGCACAGCATCTCAACCCCGAGACCCCCCCTCCGGTCTCGGGATGCACAAGCAGCATCTCACCCCCGAGACTCCCTCCGGTCATGGGGTGAGGGCACAGCATCTCAACCCCGAGACCCCCCTTCCGGTCTCGGGGTGCACAAGCAGCATCTCACCCCCGAGACCCCCTTCGGTCTCGGGGTGAGGGCACAGCATCTCAACCCCGAGACCCCCCTCCAGTCTTGGGGTGCACAAACAGCATCTCACCCCCGAGATCCCCTCCGGTCTCAGGATCCTGGCACAACATCTCATCCCCGAGACCCCTCCGGTCTCGGGGTGTGTGAACGATGCTCAGTACGTGGACCGGCCTTTGAACCAAATGACAACTTCAGGCCACCTGGAACACCCACGTGGCCCACCGTGCGTCCGTAGCTGTGAGTAACCATACCTCATAACGGCGTATGATTCATTGCACATTTGCAACTGTGCATGACCATGTCCCGTTATGGAGTACGATTCACTATCACTTATAACTGTGCGCGGTCACATCCAGCAACGGCACGCACCAAATGCAACCGCAGCTGCCGGACACCTGTGAAGCCGTACTGATAGGTAACGCAGGATGCCTCCGATACGCACGATGACAGTACAACCCGTCACTGTCAAGCCTCGCCTTTTTGTCCGTCATCAGACGAGGCATCCTAAAATCAGCAATCTTCTGGGAAGGAAAAGTGGATCTTCGAGCAGGTATAAAAGACCACACTTTCACTGTAAGTAAGGATCCGAGAACTGAGGTTTTCTAGTCTTTTTCTTGCTAGTTAAACCCTAACTCTCTAGCTTCTTCGGCTAGTGAGTTCTCATCCGTTCCCAAGTAACTAACTTGAGTGTCGGAGGGTTCCCACCGGAGCATCCGGTCTCTGGGGACTTTTCTTGCAGGAGTCCAGTGAGGAGGACGTCCGTTTCTCCGGCGCTTGAAGAAAGTGACTTGGCGTCATCAAGTAGCATTCCAATTGTATTCAATCAAATGCTTTCAGTCCATCTTGCATATGCTTAGAAAGAAAGTCGTAAATTTAAAACACAACACAATGCAAATTGAGCATTGCTCTCATGTGGATTGCTGTAAGGGGAACTAAGACCAATATGCAATGTAGTCATGATGATGAGGATGCCAAGTTTACCTATGGAAGCCAGAGTCCGACCCCGAGGTTTGCTGCCAACCAAAGTAAGCATTGTAGATCTCTGATTCGCTGCCTTTGATGTTTGGAACTGCGTAGACACCTCGATCATAGATAGAAGCGTAGTCTGATTGCAATGCACCAGCGATCAAAGAATTGTCCCATGCTGTCATGTGTGGATAGGCTTCACTTGCTGGGCATTGTTTTGCATCACAAGCTGAGCACTGGCTGCTGAGCTTGTGGTTCATCAAATTCTTCGCAGAGGTTCAGGTGTGACTGATCACCAAGATCACCAATTGGAGAAGGATGAGGGTGACCCTCACCATGGCTAACTAAAACTCTTTGATCTCTGGTAAAAAGACAATGAACATATTTTGCCTCGGCTTTCTTCCTCCAGGATGCTCCATTTATTTCTGCTGTCTCTGTATACTTTCTGTCTTCTTTGTTGTTCCTTGGATGACCTCTTGGAATAAGAAAGGAGGTTGGCTGCTGCTTTGCACCTGAGTTTCATGGGCGATCATCCTTAGATTTCAATTACTACAGTCATTGTTTAATCATCTAAGGTTAAACTGTAAAAGATTACATGACATGCACAAAGCTATATACGATGTTACAGTGTGATCATGGGATGGGATAAAAAATAATTTATGCAAACACATGAAGAATAGTCCTCCCATATCTTGGAATTAATTATAACTACTTATCCTTTAGTTGCTTATCCTCCTTTCAAACTAGGCTTAAGTAACTTTACAAAGGATTACAGTGTACAAATAACCATGATTGGGGCTCAAAGTTAGGTTATATGCACCAAGTTACTTGGTCACTTGCTATAAGTTTATTTGTTTGCACAGAACTGTTAGGTGTAGATGATGTCCAAATAAATTTGTAATGTTCGTGACACAAAATTTAATTTTGGAAATACCTCAGGAGAAGGTCTATTTTAAATGATCAAATTAGTAAACCAGGAACCGTAATTGTGACTACTAAGAAAGATGATGCATTTTGGCACTAGAGCATATATATATAACTAAGTGCCTAATATTTTTATAGCTAAGATGTTGTGATAAATTCTACGTTGGTTAAACTATTTTGCCACTTTAATATTGGGATATTAGTAGCAAACAATAATGGCTTTTGTGGCCAAATCAAAGCCAAACCAGGGTAACAGGTGGAGTGGACTATGATCAGTTTTTATGTGGTAAGGAAGAGTGGAGTTTACAGCAGAGCCTTTATTAATAATTAGACAAATTTCTTGAATAAAGATTTCCTATATGTCCAACTTGAATCTCTTTTTTTTTATAATGTTAGAGGCAACTCCAAAGTATATGATCAAGAAGAGCACTGCACATTGGTTATTAACGAGACGAACTGGCCCGGTATCTCTAGGTGGCGTCGCCCAAAGCTGGATGTTGGATCTTCAAATGGGACAGATTGGAGCTTGGTTGATGTTCCAAAACATAGAAAAGGATGTTTTTGTCTGAGAGAGAGAGAGAGAGAGAGAGAGAGAGAGAGAGAGATCTTGTTGATTTGAATAGGAAAAAATATACTTTTGTAATATTATAATATTATATTAAATTTTAATATTATAATATTATAGCCTATATATATTATATATTTTAATGCTGTAATATTAAATTTAATTTTATATTCATTATCACCAAAAAAATTTAATAACACAACTTTCATTATAATACAATATTAAAATATAATATAATATAATATGCAATTTAATGTTATAGTATTATAAAAAAATTATATAGAAACTTTAATATGTAACATTATATTAAATTTAATATTATAATATTATAAAAGATAATATTAAAATATAACTAGTTATATTAACATATCTATGGCACAAGTTACATTAATATCACATGAGTAATATTAAATTTATAATTAATTGATATCAAAATTTTATGTTATAAAGATAAAGTTTATAATAAATTCAATTCCATACTTCTAATTATATTGCACATAACAAACACATGAATGAATATTCTTCATGACTATGTTGATTCCACTCTTGCAACTGAACAAGGAATTATGGTTGGTCATGGATTAAATGGCCTATAGACCGGCTTGATAATTAATATTTTTATTATATATATATATTTTTAAAAATATAATACATGTTTATATATAAATAATATTTTTATAACCAATGACATGAGAATAAGGAGCTAAAGCTTTAGCCTCCCACCATTTTTTAGCTTTTGATAAATATGCATATATATTAAATATATTATAAAATATATAATTAGGGCCTGAGCCTCTAAGATATTGTTATTAGGCTGGGTTTGAGTTGGCTATTTTTGGCCTGAGGTTGAACCTGACTCAGCTCGATGATTTTTAGGCTATCCTTTTCACCTTTGGCCTAGCCCAAGCTTGGCTCATGCCTATCTCTAAAAGTGGTTATTGAAGGGGATGCATGTTAAAACCTTAAGTTTCCAATCCACTAATTTTACTCTAATATGTAATCATGTTTATGTATAAGTATGGATTGGGTTGGATCGATTTTGAGTTATTTTAGGTTAAAACCTAGAATCAACCCAATTGGAAATGGTTCTACAATTTTGGATTCAGATTTGAATCAACCTTATCCTATAACCAATACGGAACCAAACTGATAAGATGAGTTTAGTTTTGAGTCAAATATAGGGCAGAATAGATTTTTATCTTTTTTTTGTTTGTTACATATCTGATATCTGATGGTAAAATTTTTTTCTCTTAGTTATATTTCAAAAGATATACAAGGTATTCTTTTGACTAATCTAATACTTAAGGTCTTTTTATAGATAACTCATAATTTATATGCAATGCCCTAGATTCGATTTGCTAGAAATAATGCTAAAAGAAATGTTAAAAATAATGAAAGTAATTAGTTCTTGAGTTAGAACCGAGGAATCAACTTCCAAATTTGAGAACCTACTCAATGAAAGCCGGTTGAAGTGTTTTAAACCTACCAACTCTACTAACACCTGAACCAAACCAACCCAATCTTATCTAATTGGGTTATTAGTGTGTTTCTTGTAAACAATTTTTTTCGCTCTCCGTAGGAAAAGAAGAGCATAAACTCCAACTATCTTCGTTAAGTTAATGAAGTCGGTCTAGAAAAGTCCCCAGTGGCTAGAGGACAGGAGAATAAAAACTAGATTGGTGTCCCTTCCTCCTTTTGATGCAGTAGAAGGAAGAGAGGAGAGGACAGCCTGGCATGGAATGGCTGCTCCCGGTTACCAAAGTATTCTACTGCCTTGTGAACTGCACAAGTTGACAAGAGTTCACAGCTAATACAAAGGAGTCCAGGCCGTTCTGTAAGCACTCAAAATTTCTCTCTTTTTTTTCCTCCACTCCAACCACATCCCCCAGGTTTATGAATCTATAAAAGGATTTAACAAGTATACTTTGCTTTTAGTCCATCTCCACATTGGTTTGTCTTGTCTGCTTCATGGAGTAATGCCATGTAGAATGCTTGCTAGCTTTCTTAGCTTTTCCGGCGCAGAGTTGGCGATGGCTGAGGTCAAGGCTTATTGACCAACTCCTTGAGGATGTGGATTCCAGTAATCTGGTACGTACCGATGCCTCTGCATTCACCACTGGCGCACAAAGATCAGGGAAGAGCATGGACATCTGAGTGAATAGTGATCCCCTATATATATCAATAACCTTCCAAACAAGTTTTCACTTGAAAAAATAACCATCTAGACATCAGATATTATCAATAGCAACCATGCAACACCGTTTCCATTGAAACATTTGCTGTCCACTCTCCCTTACCCAAGTATCAAATGGGAAAAGCATGATCTAAAGAATAGACATTCTCTTCAAAAGATATGTCACCCATCTCAACTCTCATCCACCTCTCTAGAAGTTGCTGAAGTTACTAGCTCTGTCCCTTCAACCTTTTTTTTTTTTTTTTCAGGATGTAGCAGCACTATGCATGAAGAATTTACATAGCAGATTCAAAAAGAATATGCAAGTATGTATAACTGAAATGATCTATTCAGCTGCCAAAGGAGAAAAGCTAACCACGGTGGTGAGGCTGGGTAGTAAAAAATTCCAAGGAAGCTGTATTCAGCTTACTGATTTTCCAAATATGTTTCGTGGGTACCCTCTCATCCAGATTTCTTGAAGATTATTTTTGATAATTCAGTTTATCAAGATCGAGCTGGCGCAGGTGTGGTGATTCGTGATCACTCGAGTAGTGTGATGGTGATCCTTCAAAGACTTCAAACTCACAAGCTAATTTTAGAAGGGGATTCTGTAACACTGCTATCATGGTTGGGAGGGAAGTCACAGTGCAAGCATTCTTTGTTATATGATCTTCTTGCTACCTTGTTTACAATCTTTCAGTTTAAAACTAATTATAAATATAGAGAAGAAAATCAAGTGGCAGATTACTTGATAAACATGTCAAACAAGGAGTATGCTGAAGTTGGTCCTTTAAGCCACCTGTTCACCTCTGTCAGCTAGCTTGGGCTGATGCCCAGGGTGTAGTTTGCTTGAGGACTTAGTGCTCCTTTTTGTTGTTATAAAAAAAAAAAAAAAAAAAAGGAAGGAAGCTCAGGATGGAGCAGATGGCCGAAGCTCTAAGCAACATGGGACTTATTCCTGGGTTAACTTTCTCGATATTTCCGTAATCTTTCCCCAAACCTTTGAAAATCCTGGAAGCTCTTTGTGATGGCAAAGCGTCGACAAATCATTCAAGAGGATGTGGCTATGTGAGGCCATTGATGCAGTAGAAGAGAACTTGTTCATAAAATCTCTTGAATTCCTCTCCTTCCAGCAGGGTGATTGCAGCTATGAGCGTGAAGATGAGTGGTCGGGTCCCTTTTGCAATGACTTCTGATCTCCAAGCTGAGCAGAGCTCATCAAGCTTGAAAGGTGGCTAGTGCAGCCAACAGTATAGACAAATGGCATTCCAAATTTGAAGATAAATGGGCATTTGGTGAAAATATGGTCAACCGATCCAGTATTATCACGACATAGGGCACAAACCCTAAGGGACTGTTTGGATTGAAGGGAATGGAAGGGAGGGAAGAAAATGAAAGGAGAAGGTCATAAATTACTTTGTTTGAGAGAAAGGTGAAATAAAGAGGGAAAGAGAATGAGAGTAACCGGTTGCCCTTATTTATCTCTCAGCGAGGATAAATTTGTTAACCCCCAAATCAGGTAAGCTAGGGAGGAGAAAATATTTGAGTCATATTTTTTTGGAAGACCAAAATATCCCTTCATTTTTTGTTCATGGTTCATTTCCTATTCTGAAAGGATATAATTGTCACATAACTCTTTCCCTTCTTTTCTCTCTCTATCTAAACAAGATAATTGATATTACCTTTCTTTTCCTTTTCATCCTTTTCAAATAAGAAAAAAGAACAACCCTTCCTTTCCCTTCCATCCTTTTTTTTTTTTTTTACTCTCTCCTTCCTTTTCCCCCAAAGATCTAAACAAAGCCTAAGGGGCATTTGGTAATAGAAATAGGGTCATCTCGATGATCTTAGATCATTGATTATCTTTATAACTGGATGATTTGATCCTTGGTGATCAAAAATCACTATATTTGGCATGATATATGGCAATGATTAAAGATGATGATTTAAAATTACTTGACGTACTCTGAGAACCTTAGATTACCAACCATGAAATATCAAAATTACTTCGAATCATTTAACCTCCTTTTATCTTAAAAAAAAAACTATCCTAACATATTTTACAAGTATCATAATAATTTATCATAATATTATAATTATAATCATATTATATTTTATGATACTATAATTATTATAATTATATTAAAATAATATAATAAAAATATTATATTATATTAATATAAAAATAGTATTAAAAAATTTTAATATGAATAAAAGATATTTTGGTTTCTAAATCACAAGTCAACATCATTATCTGAAGGTGATGTTACATATCTAACTTTATGGATGAATATGATATTATTGGGTTGAACAGTAATTTTAAATAGGTACAATCAAACTTTATGGTCCCATTACTCTGGTGATCTTGAATGGATACTCTGTACCAAACGTTTTCTTAAGTTATTCCCGAGCTTCCCGATGGTACTATGGTATTAAGTATGTTTTCAGGCAAAGCCAATGAAGGATTTTAATTTCAAGGAAAAGTCTTTCTACATTGCCTTCGATGTAGGAAACGTGCATCGGGCGCGCCCATTGGCCGCGTGCCCATGCGGGATGCACCATGGCCCATTGGGCCATGGCATGCGCGCCCGCACGAGTGTGCAGTCAATAGCCATGCTCGATGCATATGTTCATGCACCAAAAGCGATGCACAAAATCATTCTCTAACATTCAAAGGTACCGTAATGCATGCCTATCTTAACTCAGAAAAAACAAAAGCCTACCTACATGGAAGGCGACTTAACTCCAGCTGAAGTCATGAGTGTCAATTTCCATCCTTGTAGATAAAATAAGAGAAGTCAAGTCCAACCATCTTTCTTCCCAATCTAAGCTTCAATGAATCTAATGGGTTTATTCTCCTAGAATATACTGCTTGATGGAATTATTCCAAGAATATACCCATCTGGCCTCCTTTCATTATCCAATACTTTATAAGGGATCTCTCATTTTCTCTATAAGCTTCTCCCATTCTGTGCCCATTAGAAAGCTAAAGGGAATGCAGCTTTGAATGTGTTTTGCTGATGGCCATCTAATCATCTTCAAATCTTCCCCCTTATTTTGAAGTGTGAAGTCATGGTTAGATGACCATCAGCAAACACATTCACAAGGCATGCGTTTTTGTCATTCTTTTTAACTCTTTTTTTTTTTTTTCTTTTCTGTTGGCAGCCTCTTTTATGTCGAATCTGAGTGGAAGCTTTTTGTCAGATAATTAAGTGATCCTTCAAGGCTCAAAAGGACTTGCATGCTTTCTATTATCTGTTCTTTTCTGAATAATTTTGCTTTAAGATGAAAGTTTTATGCCTCTTTGTTATGTTAATGCCAACTTCTTTTTTTGGAAAAATTTCTAGGAAGTTTTTTCACTTTGTGTGAGCGTGGGCGTGGGCATGTGCATGTGTGTAGAAAAGAGGGTTGTAGATGATCTGTTGTAGATCTATTTAGAGGATGCACCATGATCTGACCCAGCTTTCTCTCAGTCTATCAATTAGTAAAGATCACCAAATGCCTATCATATTTTTTGTCTAGTCCACTGCAATCTAAGGTCCTAAGAACCACTTTCTATCAATTACATGTTTCTTGCCCAAGCTTCCTTTTATCTCTTTCCATCACTTGAATCTAATGTGTGTCTTTATGAATGCAGAATTCCTTGAGGGATAACAAGGGTGACATTGTAGTTGCTGAATTGGAGTGGCAAGGTAGAATGTGAGAAGCCTTGAGATGATTTTGGGTGGAAGATGACCCTTTTGCTTTGATTTCATGGTAAGTTATCAATTGCTTGGGGCTGGTTTTGGCCTCTGGTTGGAACCTTGGCTCAATCTTGGCTTGACCAGAGGCTGAAGCCTGGCCGAGGTCTATGTATTTTCCACAGGCCGGATGAAGTTCATATCAGGCTCAAATCACTTGTTGAAAAGTTTATATATGACATTGATGCAAATTCATTGAGTCTATTAGGTTTTGGGTATAGTTGGCCATAAAAGCTGGGCCTAAGTCTAAAATTTTTGAGTATGATCACATTTATATTTTTACTTGTATGTATTATGATTTTTCTTGCACTAGTTTCTAGATTGATGCATGTTCTGTAGCCATTCATTGTACATGGATATCACTTTGTTGGCAATAATTTGATGCAACAACCATGAAATTATCAATCCATTATAAGAGTTTTTCAACAAGCATGTTGATACCTGTGATTATGTCCCATGTAATGTATCTAGAAAGGAGTATTTGATTGATTGGTGTAACCACAAGAGTTATCATCTTTCCTTTCAATAACACAGATGGTAGGGTAAATGGTTCCATGGATGAGAATGATCCATTACTTGGGAGGCACATGGTAATTTAGTTTAGGTTGTGAAGATTTAATATGTCAAATGATGGGGCTTTTGTTATGATTCAAGAATAAACAAATTTAGTTCTCTTTCTAAAATTGTGATTAAGAAAGATATTTAATAGAAACAGAAAGAACAAGGAGAAAAAAAAGTAGTGCATATATTGGTTCCTGTTAATTAAAAAAATGGTATCTGAATAATGCTTTTGAGATGGAACCTATGTCAAAGAGGAGAGGGTGCAGCCAGTGGGCCAACAGTTTGCTTCCTTTATGCTGTCCTATATGTATCCGAAAAAAGTATTGTGTTTTTATTACCAGTCTTCTGGATCCAATTCAACTGACTTGAATGTTTTTTTTCATCACTAGCCTTCTGAATTCAATTAAATTGACTCTAGTGTTTACATCGCCAACCTTCTGAATTCAACTTAAATGATTCAAGTGTTTCAATCATCAACTTTGTGAATTCAGCTCTACTGACATTTTGAGTGTTTTTGTTACCACTCTTCTTAATTCAACTCAACTGACTTAACAGCGTTGTGGGGCTCCATTTAGGGTATCATCCGAATTAAGCAGTTAGAAATACCTCTTTTTTAGAAGAAAAAGGAGAAAAGAGCTTCAGCCATTTCATTAGAAAATGAAGTTCAAATTAAGCAGCTAAAAATTATTTTTAGTAGGCTTTGCTTGAAAGTTGAAGCTGGATTGAGTTGGTTGATTATGAAATTAGCTGAGCTTGATCCTGAACTTTCGACTCAAACTGATTCTGAACCTAGCTTATCTGATTAAGATTTAATTACATGAGAGAACATTATCCATATATTGCATCGAAATTGGTTGAAGCTAACTGAACTCCAGAAAATTCAGCTAAGTGATAAATTTTATCTTAAATTCAGCTAAGAAATAGTGATAAAGTTGTTCTTTTGTAAAACTAAATCAGGACTATATTCATTGTACAGATAAAAAATTCTTTAGCTGATTAACAAAAACGCATGTAATTCTTTCTATGCCAATCCCCCTAGCTGTAGCAACATAACCAATCACAATTACTGGAAGACATTAAGCTCCTTCAGTAGTTGTGGAATCCAATGAGATGAATAACTTTGTTTGTAACAAATAAAACTGATGCAATGTTTTTTTTTTTTTTTTTTGTTCAAAGCTGATCCAGTGTGTCAACAATATGATTGATATAATACTTCTCCAATGAATTCCCCAAGGAGTGGTACCTCGCGAGGCATCCGCATGCATTGGCTCCATTATTACAACCCTCGTGTATAGACTCCACCTTGGTTTTGTTTGTTATTCCCCATGCCAGATTCCACCCGAGACCACTGTTTCTACAAATATTTTTTATTTTTTATACACCTCTTGATGTGGCTAGTAAAAGCCACGAGGTAATAAAATAGCAAGCGGTCCTAGGGCTGATCCTAAGCGGCCTCGATAGCAATAGGCCCCTAGGCGGCCCCAGGGCTGGTCCTAGGCGGCCCTTAGGTTGCCTAGACGGCTCCAGGAGTAGTCCTAGACGGTCTCGATAGCGATCGGCCCCTAGGCGGCCCCAGGGCTGATCCTAGGCGGCCTTGGTAGCAATCGGCCCCTAGGCGACCCCAGGGCTGGTTCTAGGTGGCCCCAAGGCTGGTCCTAGGTGGCCTCGGTAGCAATCGTCCCCTAAGCGGCCCCAGAGCTGGTCCTAGCTGGCATCGATAGCAATCGGCCCTAGACGGCTCCAGGGCTGGTCCTAGATAGCCTCGATGGCCATCGACCCCTAGGCGGCCCCAGGACTGGTCCTAAGCGGCCTCGATGGCAATAGGCCCCTAGGCAGCCTAGGGCTGAACCTAGGTGGCTTCAATGGCCATTGGCCCCTAGGCGGCCCCAGGACTGGTCCTAGGTGGCCTCGATAGCAATAGGCCCCTAGGCGGCCCTAGGGCTGAACCTAGGTGGCCTCCCTAGCAATCGGCCCCTAGGTGGCCCCAGGGCTGATCCTAGGCGGCCTCGATAGCAATAGGCCCCTAGGTGGCTCCAGGGCTGATCCTAGGCAGCCTCGATAGCGATTGGCCCCTAGGCAGCCCCAAGGCTGGTCCTAGGCGGCCTCAAGTAACTGGCCCCTAAGCAGGGTTCGCCTTTCCAGAATCTCTCAGATTTAACAAGATAAGAGACGTTAATTTTGACGTCATCCTCAAAGAATTCCAGCCCAAAAAGTCATTAGCAGAATTTAATGACCTGGCTAAACAAGCATCAAAAGGTGATTACCTGCCATAAAGTACCAATCACTTCGAGTCAGAAAAGCCACCAAGGCCTAGAAAATTATTAATAGAATTTCATGACTCTGGCTAAACAAGCATCAAAAGGCGATTACCTGCCATAAAGTCCCAATCGCTTCGAGTCAGAAAAGCCACTAAGGCCCAAAAAACATTAGTAGAATTTAATGACTCTAGCTAAATGAGCAAAAAGGCGATTATTCCCGGAAAAACACTGATGATGTTGGACCAAAAAATGCGGATCCAATCCGACCAGTTATGACATTCTATCCGTAAGAGTGCTAACACATCATGATATTCGGACCTTAGCAAAGAGAGATGCCAATAAAAAGGGAGGTAAGAGCAAACAGAAGGGATTTTAAGCCTGAAGCAACTCACTTCTTCTACACACACCTCTTTTCTCAAAAACTACTACTGTGTTCCTGGTTGCTAACTTGAGTGTCAAAGGGTCCCAACTGGAATCTCCGGTCATGGGACTTCCTGTAGGACTCTGAAGATGAAGGAGGGATCTTGGTACATCCTTGGAGTAGCAATTGACGCTCAAGGACACCAGCTCAAAGTGACCAGGCATCAACACCTCTCTTGGCTGAGATTTTGCTATCTTGCTTTGTAAGAAGAACCACATGTGAAGTTGCATCGAATAAAAGAAGTGCTACTAAGAAGCCTTATCCCATAGAATTTGCCTTTGAACTGTAGTAGGAAATCGCCTTGTCCCGTAGAATTTGCCTTTGAACTGTACCGGTGATTTCCTTTTCTCAAAAGGGGGAACAAAATNGAAAGTATGATCAAGTTAACCATGGTTTCATTGGCCAGGGGAACAACTAGAAGGCTAAGGCAAACATATATAATGTTATCACTCATTTTTTGGGTCTTGCCACCTCGCTGACATCAAAGACTATGACACTTAATTAAGCATTCAACAAAGTTCATAAACATCTGAAAAAAAGACCATTTCTTTGTTGAAACTATCAAGATTATCATTACACCATTGTTGAAAAGATTGAAAATAAGGATATAGGAATACTTTTTTTTTTCATATTATACCTATATTTTATCATATTATACATAAATCCTATTTTTGTCATTATTTACAAATTGATCTAGAAAAATGTACATATATTGCAAAAAAATCTTAGGCTGAGCTTTCAGTAACAAGACCTTAGATGCCGCCACTATAGGTGTTGGGGGCTACTACCATCATTCCTTTTTATATAAGCAAGACAGTCACTATCATCTCCCTCTTTGTAAACAGTCTCTCATTCAAGAATTTGAGAGAAGCCATAAAATTTATTGAGTTTACTTCAGAGGTAGAAGAAGAAGAAGTGGAGAGGATCTAATAAATATATTGCAAACACGAAGATATCTTAAAACTAACAGACTTGTTATTGATATTGTCATCTATCTTAATAGTTGGTGGTAGCTTCATGTTATGAGAGAGAGAGAGAGAGAGAGAGAGAGAGAGTGTGTGTGTGTGTGTGTGAAGAAGATAGAAAAAGCGAGGAGCAAGGGAAGGCATTGGAGAAGGAGACAGTCATTTTCTGCTTCTAATTAACTATAGTCCAGGGTTAATTAAAGCAACAGGATATTATTGGAAGTATTTTTTTTTGCAATTTATATTGATATTAAGAGAAGTTTTATATATAATGTGGAAAAAAGATTGTGTACGTGTGATACATAAATAGAAAGAAGTCTTTGAGACCAAAGGTTTTGACATTATTTAATTGGTGAGCTTTCTAAAGG
The DNA here is from genome assembly GCA_900491605.1 of Calamus simplicifolius. Classification (NCBI taxonomy): domain Eukaryota; kingdom Viridiplantae; phylum Streptophyta; class Magnoliopsida; order Arecales; family Arecaceae; genus Calamus; species Calamus simplicifolius. The sequence continues at coordinate 203,213 of UESW01004620.1, read as the reverse complement.
ATGACCATATTAGATATGGACCTTTAAGGAGGTCTATCAGGTGGAGGTGTCAACTACCCATACCTGAGCGGATTAGGTTGACTTAAAAAAGGCTAGTGAAGTACTCTCCCAGATGGCCACTGGAGAAGCCTTGGGCTTATACCAACCCACCAATTAAAATAACTAGAAAAGATGGAGATAGTGGTATAAACAACAGTATCAGAAGCATAAGGGGTGATGGATTTTAAATAAAGTAAATGACTAATTTAAATCAAGTTAAAACCTTGCCTATCTCTAGATAAGTTGTATTTAACAAGGTCCCAAGGCTAAAAACTTCGCAAAAATAGTAGATATAAAAGAAAATTGAGTAATCTTTTTTTGGGTTGCATCATTGATAATAAATGGCTTGTCTTCATTATGCTTTTATGTGATATTTTCTCTTATGATTATTGGAAGAACATCACAGAGCACCCCCAATTAAAACAGTTGTAGTACTTCAGTGATATACATGCATATTAATTTAGTCAATTTTTTTATGAAATAATTATGTTCCAAATATTGAAATCTTCTATATATATATATATATATATATATATATATATATATATATATATATATATGAGTAATGGAGTCCCTAAATGTAACAAATGTCCACTCAAACTCCTTTCATATGATTCTTATTAAATTTCATAAGACTTAGCATGCATGACCAGCTGATGTGGACACACAAAACACCAAGCCACCTACTCCTCAAAAAAACTTATCTCACAAACCCAACTCAAAACACCTTAAAAATCTGAATCCCAAATATAATTAACCGCAACAATAAAGTATTAAGCTCAAGTGGTCATCCAATTAATTGAACCGTTCAAGTCAACCCACAAGTATTGGAAAGTCCTATAAGAAAAGCTTAGCCAAATCTTTCCCCGGTGTCTAAATATTAAGCCCCACCATTTCCAACCTTCCAAAGCTTCTCATTCTTCCCTTCCTGCATGACAAAAATGGAGGGGCTGCTCCCTTTGGTCTATAGAGCCATCAAGAGAAAGAAGACAAGGAGGTACTACAAGTGTCTCTCCTCAGGTGCAGCACTATTCGACAATGGCGAATTCCATGCCAGTGGCCACATGTTCATGACCCCTCCACCGGATAACCACAAGCATATCCCATCGGGCACTACAGCAGGATTCGAGATGGCTGAATTTAATCCCCATGCCCATCAGTTCATGACGCCTCCACCGGAGAAGCTTGGAGGGCACTTGTCAATGAAAGCATTCCCTCATGAGTCCTCGATAACGGAGAAACTCAACAAGCCACCTCGTTTAAGAAAAGGTTTTGGGGTGAAGAGCCATCGCATGTTCGCTTACATCGCCGAGGGTAGAGCTTGGAATCATGTGGGGATGGATGACGGAGGTGATGGTTGTCTACACAAGTTGGTCTTTTGGTGTAATTGTGAAGTAAGTGTCGAAAGTGATCTCTCTACATAGTTTTTGCATGCAGATGTCATTGTGGAAAAGTTTATGATCTTGAAACTAAAATTACTCTATTAGAAAGAAAGAGAGAACTCCTTTTTTTCTCACCAAAAAGTGATGATTCTTTTGGTGCAAAGCTTAATTAGCCAACTTAACTTAATTTTTTTCAAATAAATCTAGCATCCGCATAAGAAAGGATAACAACCAAACCTCACCGTAGCAGTATAAGGTTATGACATCCAGCATATTGCCCTATATAGATATTATAGGAGTATCCACATCCAAGCCAACTTGAAGCCATAGATGTTGATATATGACATCCAAGTCAATAAGGATCGTGGGATTTTGTATCATCTCCATCTCTCCATTTCATTATCATTTGCTTCGAATACTTTGTCCTTGTACAAGGTAATAGGACTTGGAAGATCCCTTGAGCCTCAAAACTATGAGTTCTCATCTAATTTAAAAGTTGATCTGTGATGCAATTCTCTAGGGACAATTAGATTTATGGTAATGCTTTTAATTAGAGCATATTTAGTACCCAGGATAAGATACAATAAAAGGGGAGAAAGGATAGAATAAATATTATACAATTTCATGTTTAATGTGCCAAAGGAAAGAAATTGGATCAGCGCAAAAGAAAAAAAAAAATCAAAATTATCCATCCGTTTATCGTTGAACTAGATGCTTGCTGCTTAATAGGATAGGATTCAAATGCCAAGGAATATTTTGCTGGGATCAATTATCCCTTTTCAACCGAATTACTATTCCAGGGCAAAATTTTGTCCTATACAGCATGGAAAAGGACTTAAATTAAGTAAAAATTAGCAAAATCTTTATTAAGTCTGTAGGATGCCCCAACCTGGGATTAGAAAGTCAGGGCTTGACCCATAAAGGGCTATGGTCCAACTTATGTCAGGCTTAGTACATCCGATATCAGGCCGGCCAATGGTGACAGATTGATACACACCCAAAACATAGACTGGGCCCAATGTGCTATCCAGGTAATTAGAACATTCTCAATTGTTTAGGACAAATCACAGGAGAGTACCTCTTCTTGAGTCACATAATATGTTATTAAGCTTCTTGATTAATTGACGTTTTAGTTTTAGATTTAAGGCACAATCCGTGGGCAGCAGGATTAACTGATCCAATAAGCAAACATGCCTAAATTTGTTTGTTTTATAATTATCAAGCTCAAAACTAATTGAACACAGATATCAGTTTATCTCATGCAGGATTAAAGCTAAACAAATCATAAGAATTGTGATACCATGAAATCTAGGCAGATACAATAAAAGAAAGACTACTTATCGTTTCAAAACCAAAATCAATAATTGGATAACTCATTATGGCAGTGCTTTCACCATTTTACTGGAAAAGAAAAAGAAAAAGAAGGGAAAATAAAATTCAGAACTTGCATTGATATACCTTAAATCGCCTCTTAATTTGCAAGTTTCAAAGATTATTGCTTAGTTGTGTTTTTTTTTTTTTAATCTTAATAACACTGACAGAAATGACTATTACGTTAACCTAATTGAATTGAGCGTGTTTGCTGGAAAAAAAACAATTCTCATCTTAAAAGTTCTTTCCTGATCCATAATAGTTTAAAAATTTCTGAAAAAGGTGCATGCGAGCATTTTCTGATATTAATATATTTAGCTTAATTTTCAAGGATTCAGTTTGAAAATATAACCAGAACAACTAATTGCACTTTCCTTAAAACAAGTTTTTCAGTCTCTTTTTTCTGCCAAAAAGAGTTTTTTCGAGTCATCAAAACCTTTGCAAAATGATATGCAGCCTGGTGGTGTTGTTTTCCAAATGTTTGACCGAGGTAATGCTAACCGCTGATGCTCCCACTGTTATTCTTGAAGAAAAAAAAAAAAAAGCTAGTTGAGACCGTAATGGATGTTCATGGACTCTCTTCAACGAAAAAATACAAAGATTTTTCAAGCATATAATGCCACCTACTTAGTGGCCTGTTATGCAGATAATGCAGTTCTATGGATAGTCCTACACAATTATGCCCAGCGTTGCGGTCTTCTGTTGATCCAGTTCCAAGATAATCCAAATAATATCTACATGCTAAGAATATAACAATAATTTCTTTCTTTTGAAGTTCACCAGTGAACCAAGCAATTGAAACAATTAATTTATAAAACCAGTTACCCATAGTTCTTGACAAACAGCAATAACATTAAACCAAAATTCCAGAGGAACAACAAGGATATTCATTAATTTTCTCAAACATTAATTCTCTCAAAATATGATATTTTGATTCTATATATCTTATATTCCGTTGGCAGCTATATTTGTATAAATGTTACAAAACATAGCTTGTTCCGCCCATTGCTTCTCTCCACTCAACTATTCGAATTGGCGCTAAGACATGAAAGAAACTCACAGAAGGAAGAGTTCACCTCTTTTCTTCTGAAAGAAAAAGAAAAAAAAAAAAAAAAAAAAAATCCTGATCTACCAGGCTGCAAACCCAGCGGTAATGGGTTAAAATCGAAACATTTCACCTTAAAAAGGAGAGGAAGATTTCACCTCTTTCCTCCACCGCGTAAAGTTGAAGCAGGATGCTTCAGGCAAAGGATGATGCCTACTGACACCGAAAGAAAGAAGACCAGTTCTTTCGAATAAATTGTCAGCCACATGCAGAGAGCCGGAGTGCCATCTGCTGGAGAAGCAGTCTCTTTTGAGCAGCATTGATGACACCATTGCACTCCGCATTAACAAGGACCTCTGTCATGATTGCTGCGGCATGTCCAGTGGGCTCCTCAGATGCCCTCCTTAGCATGAACACCTGCACCAACACCAGTTCACCTTGTTTTTCCACACACAAAAATGCTATCTCTACAAATAATTAAACAATTGATTGAGTTTCACTAAATTTATCTGGTACATCCATTCCTGTTTGAGGCATTCACTAGAATCACCGACATGGTTAGCAATTATAAAAGATCAAAAGTATAGCCAATACATTTAAATACAAATCAAAAGGATGTCTGCATCACAGTTTTCTCATACAGCCTTGGGATATCCAAATATTACGAAGCCTGAACCCTTGTTCCTCAGAACTTAACCAAAAATGGTCTGGCACCTCTGATGTATGTGGCTTTCTACTTTTTTACTATCTTAAAAGAACAAGTGTTCTTAACCAGGGAAAAAGGAAAGGTGATTAACTCACAACTCGAGGTTACATTCTTTTATTCTGTCCCTTAAAATGCATGGATCTAACTTCTACAAAACAACAACAACAATGACAAAGCCTTCCTTTTTCTCCATTCGGCTACAGATCTAGCTGCGCTGAATGAAAAATTAGGGTAAGGTAGAAGCACATGATGCATGTAAGAAAAGAGATGCTACCTGCCCATGATGAGTTATTTCCAGGCAACCAGGCTGCTGGATCCAAGGTTCCCCATCAACCTGGACAGGAAATGGGCTGTGGATATGCAATCTTATCACTTTCCCTTGGGCCAGCCTTTGAGCTTGTGAAAGTCCTACCTGTCAAACACCAAACATGCCACTCATTAGAGAAGAACATATGGTGTGCTTTTTGGATTACATTTTTCAAGCTCATGTTCTCAAAACACTTCTAAGCAAAACCATTGTTGGCAGTCATCTCAATCAAAAATTTATAGTTCCAAATTGTAGTGCTTAAAAATTGCTGATCGTGCTCAATATGTACATGTAAACACAATGATGCAGAATATTCTTTAAAAAAAAGGACTTGAAACTAATGATTTTAAATTCAGTGTTTACAAAGTTAACTAACAACATCAAATTTTTCTTCCCCTCATAGTACCAGCAATGTAAATTCAAATTTTTAGTAGAAACTAGAAGGGAAGGGAATTCTACCTGAAGTTTTCCAAGGTGCCATGTTCCAGATATGCACACAACTTCAAGTGTTTTATCATGCATTGACTGAAGCCCCAAATCATCATCATGCTCATAGTCATTTTGCCAAAGATCCACCCCTCCCATATAGCTACCAATATTTAACACAAGTACACCTTCTGCATCCTGATAACAAGGAAACTGGAATGAGAGAGAGAGAGAGAGGGGGGGGGGGGGGGAGGTGCACAAAAAGATTGCAGTCTCACCTCTGGAATTTCAATCTCATCACCATCAACTTCCAGGCTCACTTGCCATGGTAAATCAGCGCAGGCCCTGTCCACCAAATCCTTGGCACCTTCTTTGGCATACCGCAATTTGTTTACAAACTGTCAATTAAAACATCAGTTAACTACAAAACTGCACAAGTTTACAGATCTTATATATCCATATATGATAGAATTACAGTGTCGAGAAATTCATATCTTCCTTTTGTCTTGGTGTTGCTAAAAAACTTTGAAGGATTACCAAGATTCTTTTCTATAACATACATCCAGAAAATATGTTCTTGATGTAAATGAGTCACTTTGAATCTCACGGTTGCCTAAACTGTTCATGCACAATAGAGATATTATTTCATCTACAATTAAGAAACTAAACTACCAATGACCATCAAATAATCTCTTATCCAAAATTCATTTTGGCATGATTCATGCATAAAGCTGAGTGTCTGATCATCCATACAACACCACCTCATTCTTACAATTTCTGCTAAAAATCTCCAGAATCTGTTATCACACTGCAGAATTTTTTGAAGCATATATTGCTCAAGGCAATGCTAGCTGAAGAAAAGCATCTCTTCAACAACTATAACCTTGGCAATTGACATAAATGACCCGAATGTCCACTTTGAAGATTCTTCCACTGGAGATATACTCAAATTATAGCACCAGCTCCCTCAATTTGTTAGCACTTGTTCATTATTGGAGATATACTCAAATTAGTAGCACCACCTCCCTCAATTTGTTAGCACTTGTTCATTATTTCCTCTTGACAATGGCCATGTATTAACAATGACCTGGTTAGAGAAAAGCACAAATCTAAAAAAATAAGTGACTTCATAATTTGTACAAAATCTACTCTATAATTTGAGGTGCTTTTATGAATTTATTTCTGTCAGAATTAGTCAGACACATGTCTCCTTGCCTATTAAATGAAGGACTCAAATGTGAATAATCAAATCCTCTATAACACACATTTTCCTCGCTCCTCTATGTTTAGGCTCCTTCCAATTTTAATGATCCTTGTTGGGTTGCTCTCTAGTTGTATGAGTTTAACTGCTGGATCAAGGAAAACAGTCTCTATACTTGCAAAGTTGATCTAGCTTTTATAACATGCACAACTCTTGTCCAAAGTTTCCTTGACCAGGAAGTCAATTATGAAATCACAAAACTCCACCATAAGACTACAAGCAGGCCATATAGCATCTCTCCAGTTTTGATGGGTCCTTACCTTAGTTTATATAAACTCACTACTATATAGATGGAATAAGATTTATTCGATCAAGGAACAATTGATTCTGGAACAATAGATCTATGGGTCCTTACCTTAGTTTATATAAACTCACCACTATATAGATGGAATAAGCTTTATTCGATCAAGGAACAATTGATTCTGGAACAATAGATCATTCCATTTCCTTCTATGATTTACTATCTATTCAAGCAACCAACCAAATATTACATGATATCCAGGATCCATATCATATCAAAATGTTTACTCTTGGAACATAATATAGGCTTTGCATGTGAAGCAACTTCTACATTTCAACTTCTTCTATATGTGAAGCAAAATAGAGCCTTATGAATAAATATTTCATGTGCAAGATCAAGACGTTACAAGCAGAACCCTATGGATCTTACAAACTCAATTACTCTTCTTAAATACACCAAACAATGAAAAGTATAACAAGTCATACTTTATCACTGAACAAACATTAACAAAAATTAAGACTAATTTTTGATCCCATGAAACCTAAAGTGATAAAGAAAGGGGCCTTGAATCGAACATTTCTTTGGAGAAACTTCATATAGAACATTTAGTAAAACCGATTAAAGCAGTTCATAGAAATTTAAACAGCATGTTATAGAAGAAACATGTAAAAAAACGTAATTACCCAGGATAAAGAATATCCAGTGGAAAGGGGGTAAAGAAAATCACCTGGCTATAGAACTTATCAGGTCTTTCTTCACGCATCATGTGAAAGTCGTATGCCACCTTTGCATCACATCCAACACCTACACAGTAGAGATAGAAGGGAAGGAAAGAATGAGGATTAAAAAAAATTGCAATAAAAAAGTGGGTTGAAATGTAAGCCAGCGCACCTAGATAATTTGTCATAAACTTCAGTTTCTTTGTACTGTGGCTTTGCTCCTTGTCAAGTTCTTGAATAGCAACATTCCAACGGTCAAGCATTGTGACTGCTGCATGGTCAATGTCATGCAGCAGGGCAACAAGGCCACCTCGCCCTTCAACAGAAGACAAACCTCCTCCCCATTGCAAGACCCGTGACAAGTCATTTCCTGTTCCAAGAGGAAGTATAGCAACAGGTGGAGGAGATTCAAAATTTTCCTTTTCAATGGCATCAAGAACCCAGGCTACAGTGCCATCTCCACCACAGACAAGAACCTTAAAGTACTGCACATTGCGGAACAATGCCAGTCCTACCTCAGGTCCCTGAGAAGAACTAAGCTCAAAAACCTGAAATTATAAGCCCTAGAATCAGTATATCACCAAATACTTGCAAACTATAACATACACGTGATTAAATATGACCACTATCCAATCAGTCATATATGAAAAGCTAGAAAGGTGAAAAATATATATTGAAGTAATATATATTGAAAAAAAGATAGGTAATAATAATAGAAGGTTGTTTTAATTTCAGAAACCAATTTCTCCCTTGTCTAACTCAATGTGCCAGGAAAGATGCTAGCAGAATCATGTCTATGCTAACAAATACATTAAAAACTGTATACCAATGACACCTGAAATGGTTTGAAAACATTCATTTGAATTAAGCAGTACAAATTTGAGAAGTTCAAGAAAGCAAAATTATCAAGGTAATTTTTTATTATTAATTTAAGATAATAATTAAAAAATGCCACAATTTGTTAAAGAGAACACAGAAGAATCCCTCTTCCACAATAGATCAATTCATGAGCATTGTGCAAAACAAATATCAAGAACAAATTCAAACTGGCTCAAATCCATCATTCCAGGGTTCATTCTATCAAAGATAAGATCATATCAAATCTGCAATCATTTTCCCCATGCATGCAACATCTTACACCATTAAAGTTGGAAATATCAATAACAAAATAGCCAAAGCAACCCAAGAAAAACTGACCTGTACAGGATTCAACAATGTGTTCAGTCTCCTCCTAAGAGAAGGTCCATATTGAGCCCCACTCTTGGCATTGATGAAAACAAGGAGAGGTCTGGTATCATGCGGCAAATCCACCAATTTGTACTTCTTTTTATCAGAAGTAATCATGGTGCTTCCATTCTTCTGGATGAAACCATTTTCCGTGAATTTAAGACTTGATAACCCACCATCCTGCTTCACAGAGTGTCCATTCTTCTTTTCATTAGTGTCATCTAATCCAACCATCCCTCTAAGCATGGATTCAAGTGTCGATCCCTTAGAAGTGTTCTGCAATTTACCATGACGACCTCCATAAAGATAAGTATAATCGATCCCATTCTTACTCCGGTTACGTTGCCTTCTCATCCGACTGCTGACTGGTGATGCTACGATCTCTTCCTTGATAGAACGTAAAATGCCACCAGCGTCATGTGCTGTGCTTATTTCTTTGACAGAAATTGGAGACAGAACAAGCCTTCTAAGAGGACCCAAGTCACAAACATTACCTGTCTCTTTTAATAACTTGGCATGACAATCAACATGTATCAGACGCTGACACCACAAGCATCGCCATATGGGTGAAGCGCCAAGGAATGGTATTCCACATGGTTCATCACAGTAATAGCAAAAGGAAGATGCATCAGAAATCTCATCCATTTCAACCCATCTTTCTGACCAGTGGTGTAGCAAATGGGATGCATCAGCTTGTGCAACACATTTGCAATCCTTTCTGGCAAATTGGGAGCAGTGAAAATGTGCTGCAACGCCACATATGGAGCAACGATGAAGAGGAACATTACAAGTGCCCTTTGCACCAACAGCATTTGGGGAGGCCAGTGAAGATAAACAGACACAACATGTTGAAGGTTGTTCAGTGCGACAACAATCTTCGGTCCATGTATGATGTGAAGTTGGACATTTTAATGTCTTCCATGCTTTCTTCTTTTCCCTAGCAGCAGCCTTCACCCAGTTAAGGGATGCCTGTCTCTGCAACTTAAGAAAGGCATAAATGAGGGCCAACAGTCCAAATGATCCAGCAGTGACAAGCCAACCAAAGATCTTCAGACCAGACACATCAGACTCAGCAGCTAGTTTTAAGAGTGCAGAACCCAAGTCCATCACTATTAACAAGGCCTGCTCCTTACCAATATTGTCGCTTACTAAACTCAACACTCTAACAAAACCTACCAGCAAAGAGGCTCCCAAGCAGACCTGAAACCAAGGTGCAACCAAAATCAAATCTCTGATTAAAAGGCACTAAAATGGAGCTGTTTTTTCAGCAAATATTGGCATCAAGAAAAATTATGCAGAAGTGAAAACTAAATGCAAAAACCTGAAACGGATAAAGAAACGAGACAGCTCAAATTAACTACGACCAATAGGACGATAACTACAGCTCAAAACCTTGCAATAAATAAACGGAAAAATCAAACAGAAAATTGGCTCTGAGATGCGTTCCTCGAGCCATGCATGATTTCATATCATGCAGCCTTGTAAATCCATGATAAAATCGACAAAGGTTGTGATTTAGGACGGCAACAAAAGAGAAAGCACAATCTTCGTTAACTCATACAAGAAGTCCAATCCAGTAAGCAGGCACCTGGCCGCCCACTCTTCCACCAATCCTTCCAAGATAAATCTTTGTCTCCCCTCCATCAATTGCCATCCTTCCACAGGTTTGAATCATGTCCATAATTTTTCCCATCATTGGTCAGTAAGAGCTAGGAGACACCTTGCACCATATTCATTAGAACAAAACACAAATAAATCTCAAGAACAAAATCGGTCATAAAAAACAACGACACAAGGTTAAATCGATCCAGAATCCAATACAGATCAAGCAGTTAATAAATCGGGAAAAAAATGAAGAACAAGAACCACGAGACGTCCCGTCTAAGTGAATCAAATCCAACCAAGATCGGCACCAGATCTATCCAAATCAAACCCAAACCAAAGAACCAAAACCATCCCCCGATCCCACATTCCCGAAACCAAAGAACCAAAACCATCCCTGCATCCCACCTTTCCAAAACCAAGAATTCATCAGAGACGAAACCAGAGCATACCTCCGAATTCGAGATGGAACGCCGAGCAACTAAAGAAAACAAGATGTTCGATGTCGCCAGAAAACCTAGGTCTCTCAAAATTCGTCTCTCTCGACAGCGCGGAATCTTTGGATTCTTGGTCTCTCTTTTGACGGAGGGAGGGGAAAGGAAAGCGTCGTCGTAGTCGTAGTCGTCGTCGGCGTTGCCGGTTTATATAGGAGGCCGGTGGTTCCAAGGCGGATTGAGCGGGACTCCGTAAACGAAAGCGGCGCGTCGCCTTATTTTCTTTTATTTTTAGTTTTTTTTTATTTTCTTCTGCTTTATTTCTCTTCCTTAAATAAATAGTAAAAAAAGAAAGAGAGAAAGAAAGGATGAAATCCAAACGATAACAGGCGAGGCCATTCAGTCTGTTTAACATTTTAATCATTTGATGCATTTTTAAACCATAAATTTTTTATGCATGAATATATAATAAAGGCTAAACTATATAATTAATCTCTATACTTAGGTTATATTATTTTAATTTTTAAACTTTAAAAAATTATAAAAATAATTTTGAACTTTCTATTTTGTATCACTTTGATCTCTTATGTGGCAGCATACATAGCATCCAATTAGTAAAACTAAATTTTAAGTTCATAACTAATTATTAATTTATTATTTAATAATAATAATAATAAATATCTTAACCTTTAGATGATCAGATCAGGAGAAAACAGAGAATAGAGAAAAGATTTAAAAAAAAGGAAGAAAAAGTTGAAAAGAGAGGCTGTGGAAATGGGCTTCTCTGATTTTATATCGAGAAGATGTGAGAACGTTTTGAAAAGCGTCGGAGAAGTGTTTTTTTTTTTTTCCAAACCATGCCTACTTGATTTATCACGCTTTTCCTCTTATTTTAAGAATCATGTACATAAAAAATAAAAATATTTTTTCTTTTCTACTCAAAATAGTACCCGATGAACAACGACGCGATAAATCTTACGTGGCATCATCAATCGGGACTTCTACAACATCATGAGCAGTCCACTACTTCAAAGACTAAATAAAAAGTTTAACTCCTATCGTAGTGTAAATTATTTATTGCCCCCTCTATCTCTTTGTCGCTTTTCCACTCCAGCCACCGCCTTCTTACCTCGCCGTCGATCAGGTAAATCTTCTTCACCATCGATATGAGAGAGAGAGAGGGAGAGAGGGGAAGAGGAAGCTCGGCCCCATCGACACCCTCCTCCACCGGCGTCGATGCCTCTTCATTGGTCATCGATAGGAAAGAAAGGGAGGAGAGTGTAACGGTGTCGCGGCGGAGGAGGAAGGGGAGAGGGCCGCCATAGGCCCTCCCCTAATATGGGAGCCAAACCGGCTCCTGCGTGTTAGTTCAGACTCGGCGGCGTGCTCGCTGGCTCATCGGGCCCGAGCCCCAGGCAGCAGCACCCATCGACGCTAGGGCGGTGTTCGATGGGGTTCGGTTGGCCTTTCCTGGCTGGCCGTGCCACCGCTGCAGTGAAAAAGAGATGGAAGGAAGAAGAAGTAGGGAGGAAGAAGAAAAAGAAAAAGTAAAGAAAAGAAACAAGAAAAGAAAGTGGCATGTGCCAATGATCATAAGATCTTACTATTTTCCCTAGGCAAAAATTAATATTTGTGCCTTGTGATCATGAGAGACACTCATGAATTACCATTAACGACAAAGAATAGGATCGACCACACTTGCCTTGGTTGCATTAATGATTCGGTTTTATGTGTATAGGAAATTCACACGAGAGGGTCGATGTTAATTGCAACTGTTGAAGAGAACTTGTGGACAAAGGTGTCGAAGAGCTTGTTTGGCGACTTCTTCAGTGTAGGGGTGCAGTTGCCGGCTTGGACGAGCTCTTCGGGAGCCCTTACAACTGCACCACTGAAGATGGCAAGCATCTTAATTTGTTTGAGGGGAGGGGAACAAATGACTGACACCGCTCAAAGTATAGAGGATTGACACAATCAGGCAGCTCCAAAGTTGGACATGTAGCTTATATAAACATTAATGGCGGCCATGTTTTTCTTTTTTAATATCTTTCCCCTCTTCAAGGTTGAGAGAGCGACACAGAGCTATGGAAAAGGAAGTCTCTTGGAGACAATTCTCATGAGAGATAAGGGGCTCTTCGGCATCGGCTGTATCGAAAAGAAGGGTGACGAACGGCCAATGAAGAGGCATCGACGCTGATGGATGAGGGGCATTGGCGGACCGAGCTCCCTTTTTTCCTCTCTTCCTCTCTCTCTCTCATACTGATGGTGGAAAGAATTTATCTGGTTAGCGGCGAGGTGAGGAGGCGATGGCCGAAGGCGGAGAGGCAACTAGGAGACGAGGAAGGGGGGGAAGAGAGCGGAGAGGACACATGGGTTAGAAAAATTAGGGTATTTTTTTATTTTTTATTTTTATTAAATAATGAATTAATGGTTAGTTATAAATTTAAAATTTAGTTTTGTCAATTGAATGCCATGTGTGCTGCTACGTATGCTGCCACATAAGATAAAAATAAATGGCGTCTCCTCTATTTAACGACATGGATCAAAGTGATACAAAATAGAAAATTCAGAATTATTTTTATAACTTTTTAAAGTTTAAGGACCAAAATGACACAATCCCCTAAATATAGGGATTAATTATATAGTTTAGCCTATAATAAATTATATTCAATAAATTATTTTTAAGGTTAAATCATAATTCCAACTTGATCTGACTATAATTTTATTCTCAACTTATCTAAGCCTTTTTCCAGTTACATGGGGTTGGCTACATGAATTTGCTTCTCCCACTCTACTCTATTCAGGATCAAATCTTATCGGATCATGTTTTAAGAGTTTTGATGGAGCTTTACGCTGACTGCCAGCTACCTAATGCAACCCTTCTCCTTTATTTGGGCTTGGCACCGGCCTTGATAAAGTTTAACTATAATTTTATTGGATTCATAAAAATATTTTTAAATTCAACTAATCACTGAAATTCATCTGAGGTTAAATATGATTTAGATTCAATTCAAATATCTTAAAATATTAGAGATTAGGTTGAGTCAGATTTATATTAAAAGTAAGCATCTAAGTATTATTTTTAATTAAAATTAATAATTAATAATTAAATATGAAAATGTTAAAAAATAAATAAGATTACAAAAATCAACTTAAATTTTCATGTAATATTTGGAACAACATCATTCCTAAGGGTGGCATAAAGAATAAATGATTTGCATATTCTTCCACCTTTAGAAACAATACGCCATGATTTCTCTATAATGAAGCAAAGTCACGTGATGGTTCACATGGGACTGAAACCTCTAAGAATTGTTTCTTTCACATGGAAAAGAGTTTGGGAAATTTTTTTTTTGCGAAATTTGGTCATTACATGTCTTGAAAAAGAGTATTAAAATATTAGTGTTTGCACGCAAATATTGAAAAAATAAATTTGCTGATCAAGATGGGATATGATGCACAAAAGTTTTCTGATTGGAAAAGAAGACGACAGGCTAAATAATATTGCCACGTTTTTCACATGATTTCATGGTTGGACTAGAGCTAAGAGGGGCCAAAAGCCCTCATTAGACTAGTGCTAACATTTTAACTTAGATTTTTCTTAACTTTTTTTTTTTTTTGGAGTTAAACTAAATGTTTTCTGTCTCTTTTTACATGCAAATTGCTTTGATCTGAACTCGTCCTACTTTAGTGGTTATCCCAAAAGTTATGTCTGCTAAAGATGGGAGAACATCTACTTCTTCATTAAGAAAATGAAAAGAAGTAAAGCAGCAAAGCAGTTTACCTCCATCAACTCATTTCAATCATGCCAAAGATTATGAAAGCATTCATTTGTTTGGACTCCCTTCTGAAACTTTCTAGTTTCTAGATTTGCATGCTTGATAAATCTGGAAAATGACTAACATTTTTTTTCTCTTCCAGTGTTGGAGCAACGAGTGAAGCAATAGCAAGAAATCAACAAAAGAAATAAAGAAAAACATCATGAAAAAAATCTCACAGAGATTTAAGATAGTTTACCTGTAGAACCTTCTTCTGGATCTCTTAATAATACTCTAGGTTGCCTTGAATAAGGCCAGGATTTCGTAATGTTTATATAGACGAGGAATATATGGTATTTTACAAGGATTATAATTCTTATCTTCTCACTATCTTCACTATAGAAACATCCATGTTATCCAAGTATGGTTCACTTTTCTATATATGAAATAAGTTCATATTAGACTATGTCCATAATGGGCTTCTAAATCTCAAGTCAAACTCTAACCATACCTGAGCCGTCATTTGGCTTATGACTCTGACCAATTCCAAACCCAACCACTGGATTAATGGCCATCTCGGGAATAACTGGCTGAAATTTTTTCTGAAATAAGGACTGCTTGAAAATGTCAAGATTCTCAGCCTGGGATGACTTCAGTTGGAGGAATTAATTGCCGTTCAGGGTGGTGCAGCGATATCAAGTCCAGGAATGTGGACCTTAACCTATTGGTGTCAGGCAAACCTAAGCCTTGACAAAATAAATGGATGTATGCCTATTAGACGTTGTTGCTTTGTATCAGGGTCAAGAAGCCTCAGAAACGAGAGCAACTACAAGTCATAAATTTCAAGGATCATATAGTGAGAAGCGCAATTCAATTACTGAAAAAAACACGAGTCTTTTGTCAGAATTTATACACGACGACAATGCCATTCTGAATTTAAAATTCAGATCTAAATGCAACAGTTGCCAGATTCCCTGTCAGGGTAGTATAAATCAATTTCACTCAGGATTGATATAAATTAATTCACACCATATCTTTCGTTTCAGCAGTATCGTGCTCTTGATGAAAAATTATCTTCATTGACTGACGTCGAATTAGTAGTAAATCAATCTAATTATGATCAGCAGTGATATATAAGAACCTCACTTATGTCATGGAGTCTTTCTATATGCACGCATGTAGGTGGATATCAAATTTGATTGGAAGAAACGACCTCATTTTCAAAGTTCAGATTAGCCAGCCGATATTTATAAAGCACAATTCCTTGGTTGTCACACCAGGACTCAAAAACTTGGACAACTATTTTGGTCAAACCTTGCATTCTTTTTTCCAACAGTGAGGTCTGTAGATTGTTACATTCCTTTATCTGCTTTCTATTTAGTGGTCGCCGGCCCCGGTCTAAAGCAATAGAGTTCAGAAAAAGGCCAAGCCTTTTTTTTTTTTCTTTTAACCAGTGAAGTTGTTTAGGTTGTTACATTTAGGCATGGGCACTGGGCCGTGCCGTGCCAGGCACGGCCCAGGCCCATCATGCCAGAAAAATTACCGTGCCGTGCCTAGCACGGCCCATTTGTTTCCATCGTGCCAGAAAAATTAACAAATGGGCCGTGCTAGGCACGGCCCACTAAAAAAAATTCAAATTCAGCACGCCCGTGACCCATCAAGAAATGGGCCACGGGCCGTGCCTGGCACGGCCTAGCAGGGCCATTGCTGGGCCGTGCCAAAACGGCCCTTCTGGGCCATTTTGTGGTCAGCAACGGCCCTGCTAGGCCGTGCCATCCAGAACGGCCCTGCTGGGCCATTTTGTGGGCCGTGCCATGGCACGGCTGGTGCCAAGAGTACACTATGCGCCTAGGCACCAGCCAGCTGATCCAAGTCATGATCCTGATCGGCGATGATGGATCCGATGATTGCGATCGATCTGATCGGAGATGATCTGACGGTTGCGATCAATCCATGCCATAATCCTGATCGGCGATGATCGATCCGACGGTTGCGATCCATCCGATCGGCGATGATCCGATGGTTGCGATCGATCCAAGTCATGATCCTGATCGGCGATGATCGATCGGACCGTTGCGATCAATTCGATCGGAGACGATCCGACGGTTGCGATCGATCCTAGCCATGATTCCGATCGGGGATGATCGATCCGACAGTTGCGATCCATCCGATCGGCTATGATCCGACGATTGCGATCAATCCAAGCCATGATCCCGATCGACGATGATTGATTGGATCGTTGCGATCAATCCGATCGGAGACGATCCGACGGTTGCGATCGATCCAAGCCATGATCCCGATCGGGGATGATCGATCCGGTGATTACGATCCATCCAATCGAAGATGATCCGACAATTGCGATCGATCCAAGCCATGATCCCGATCGGCGATGATCAATCCAACAGCTGCGATCCATCCGATCGAAGACGATCCGATGGTTGCGATCGATCCAAGCCATAATCCCGATCGACAATGAGGACTGTTGCGATCAATCCGATCGGAGACGATCCGATGTCTGCGATCGATCCAAGCCATGATCATGATCGGCGATGATCAATTCGACGGTTGCGATCCATCTGATCGGAAATGATCTGACGTCTGCGATCGATCCAAGCCATGATCCCGATCGGCGATGATCAATCCGACGGTTGCGATCTATCCGATCGGAGACGATCCGACATCTAGATCGATCCAAGCCATGATCCCAATCGGCATGATCAATCCAACGGTTGCGATCCATCTGATCGGAGATGATCCGACGGTTGTGATCAATCCGATCGGAGATGATCCGACGGTTGCGATCGATCCAAGCCATGATCCCGATCAACGATGATCAATCCAACAGTTGCAATCCATCCGATCGGAGACGATCCGATGGTTGCACCGATCCAAGCCATGATCCCGATCGGTAATGATCGATCGGACTGTTGCAATCAATCCGATCGAAGATGATTCGACGGTTGCGATCGATCCAAGTCATGATCCCGATCGATGATGATCGATCAGATCATTGCGATCAATCCGATCGGAGACGATCCGACAGTTGCGATCGATCCAAGCCATGATCCCAATCAGGGATGATCGATCCGACGGTTGCGATCGATCCGATCGGAGATGATCCGACGGTTGCGATCCATTCGATCGGCGACGATCCGACGGTTGCGATCGATCCAAGCCATGATCCCGATCACGATGATCGATCCAACGGTTGTGATCGATCCATGCCATGATCCTGATATGCTATTATCGATCGAACGGTTGCAATCTATCCAATCGGAGACGATCCGACGATTGCGATCGATCCAAGCTATGATCCCAATCGACGATGATCGATCATACCATTGTGATCAATCCGATCGGAGACAATCCGACGTCTTCGATCGATCCAAGCCATGATCCCGATCGGCGATGATCGATCCGACGGTTGTGATCGATCCAAGCCATGATTCCGATCGGCGATGATTGATCCGACGGTTGCGATCAATCCAAGCCATGATCCCGATTGGTGATGATCGATCGAACCATTGCGATCGATCCGATCGAAGACGATCCGACGGTTGCGATCGATCCAAGCCATGATCCCGATCGGGGATGATCGATCCAACGGTTACGATCTATCCCATCGGAGACGATCCAACAGTTGCGATCGATCCAAGCCATGATCCCGATCGGCGATGATCGATCCAACGGTTGCGATCCTTCGATCGGCGATGATCCGACGGTTGCGATCTTTCTATTTTTTTCTTCTTATTTATTGTATTATGTTCTAGAGGTCAGGCCTAGGCCCCCTCCCTTCTGTACCATTTTAATTTTAAATTAATAAACTGATAGGGGTCTATGCCAAACCCCCCACCATTATGGTGGCTTTATATTAATAAAATTTTTTTATTCCTAATAATTTTTTAATTTATCAAAAAAATTATATTTTTATAATTTTTTTATTTGAGCGGGCCAGGCCCCAGGTGGGCCATGCCTGGCACGGCCCACCTGGGGCCGCACAGCTCAGGCCCACCTGGGCCGTGCCAGGCACGGCCCAAGTGGGCCGTGCCATGCTGGGCCAACAGAAAAAATTTTTGGGCTCGGCACGGCCCGGTACTGTAGCAGTGTCGGGCCGTGCCGTGCCATGGGCGGCACGGCCCAGTGCCCACCTCTAGTTACATTCCTTATCTCCCTTTCTTTTTCGTGGCCATGCGCTCATGCCTATTAAAGATAGACAAATAACCACCAATGTCATGCCAATCACAGAAAAATTCCAAATTTAATTTTAATGGCTGAGTTTTTACTTCCAAATCCATGTCGTTTGGCTTTTCTCTGATTAAAGCAATGTGGAAATCTCAATTATAAGATGTGGAAGTTGTTTGGTCTCAAATAATAAGAGTAAAAAAATGATCTTGATGTGACAGAGAAGGCAAGAAGTTTTTAAATTTAAATGAGTTTTCAATACCATTCATTTGGGATTTATTTTTATTTATCAACTACATCCAAACTTTGTCAAGTTATTTCTTATGTGAAATTATAATGGCTGTAATTTACTAGGATATCCAAGCTTATCTTCAATAGTTAGTTTCCACAAGCAACTAATTAAAGCCAAAGAAATAACAGCAAATAAGATGTCCTTGCCAAAAATTCTGTATGTTTCATATCATAATCATGTGAAATATTATCTTAGTTACAGAGTGTGTACTTAAAAAAAAGAAAAAAAAAAAAACAACATAAGGAACAGCAGGATTTCAATTTGCTAACTTGTCTGCATGCATTCAAGTCCATTTAAAATGTGAGTGCTAACTTGCAATGCTGGATACGGTCTTTCTATAAAAAATTGTTGGCAAAAATATACTTTTGGTCCACAAACTTTCGTTCATAATTCATTTTGGTCATCAAACTTCCGATTGTTCCAATTTAGTGCATCATGTTTTAAAAATATTGCATTTCTGACGTCCGCTATATGGGATCAATTAAAATTGACAGAATAACTGAAGTGCGACTTTGATGCAAACATATGAACTACCACTTGAGTAACCCATTAGCTATTTTGTCAAAAATTGATCCCATATAACTGAACATTAGGAATGCAATGTTCTTAAAACATGAGGGATTAAACAGTAGCAACCAAAAGTTCGAGAACTAAAATGAATTTTGAGTGAAAGCTTGCAAACTAAAAGTAATATTTTAGCCAAAATTGTCTCAGAATGAGATGGTGATGCAAGGGGAATGCAATTATTTAAAGGTGATGAGTGTTTATAAATCATTTGAGGCTCATCAACTTTCACGATGTGCATTCCACATGGCACAACTGTCACATGATTGAAATATTATATGAAGACATCTTAGCAAATTATTTAGACAAACTCAAACAACAAATTACAGCACATTTTTCATTTTAAAACCTAGTTCCAAAATATTCTGCATCATACCTAGGTTTCCTTGTCATTAAGCATCACCTCTACAAAAGCCTTGCATCTATCATCAAGAATATGATATAAACCCTAAATCTGAATTAGCAAATCCAAGTTATGGAAATTAGAAGTCACTGTACCATTTCTTCAATAAATAAGAATAATAGCATTGTGACTAGATGGACCTTCTCTATGGTGATACCTTATCAACTCAATATTAATTGATTGAGCATTGATAGGGCTGTTAGTGTTTCACACAAAATGGGTATCTTTTGAATAGCTCAACAAACATATCTCATTTAAAAAGGATTTGAGGGCACAAGGCATATGCATTACTTAAAATAGCTCTTGTATAACTCTTTGAAGCCAGTTGAATAGGTCTGAACAACAAAGGAAAACTATCCTGGATAACAGCATATGCTGGCTGTTGTATTTTATAGACAATTTTAAGACAATTACCAGTAGTTTTGATCTTCATGAATATTGTCAATGATCATGTACATAAGGAGGCTATTGTAGCATGGCAGATGGCTTATCTAGGAATGCAGTAGCTGGGGTTTATTTTTCTCAGAGGTCTTATCCACCAATGGAGCTTCTTCTTTACATTATTTCCCTTCTGGAAAAATTATAATATAAGCACATGATCAGTATAGTAAAACCAAATTATAATATTATAAACCTATGCAACATAGCATAGGATTCAAAATTCTGAGTTGTATCTTTCAGAATTTTAAAAAATTGGAGAACTCAATGATATGTGCCAAACACCTGTATCCATGAGAGACAGGCAGGAAATATCAATGAGCTTCATAAAGCAGAAAATCAAAGAGTGTACTTTCATTTTTGAATAACTCAACAAATATATCTGTAATTTGCAGTCCAATGATTAAAAGATAGAAAGAGAAAAATAAGTCATATACATCTCTTGAAGACGCAAATGCGGTTATTTTAGCCCAAAGCAACTAGGGAATACTTGATATGAGAAGATTTATGAACTAGATGAAAATAAATATCAGTACAGCAAAAATTTCAAACTGTTGACCATATAGAGAACTAGAAAGGGTATTCCTTCAACATTAAAACAAAAAGAGACAAAAGCGATCTTATAAATAAATTTCAATATCATCATCATTGAAATGCTTTCCAAGATAACAATAAAAAGATAGACAAGGCAACACAAATTTGCATCAGACAAGAAAAATACTATTCACAAGGAATCTAGCCTAGTTGTGCTGATAAAACTCTTACACAAAAAATAATAATGTTCCAGCAAAGTTTCTAGTTTTGCCAGCTACAAAGATATTAATCATTGTCAATGAGATAAGACATTTTGGAGGCAATTCTAGCAATTAATACAACAATTTTGCATCTAAAATGTGATGCAGACATCAAGTTGGTGATAAATAACATAAAATGGGCAGACATATTTATGCATGCCTGATCCTAGGAGGGGCTATTTGGTTAAATAAGCCTGATGAAAAGCAAAGGGGATGAAGTTTGTGTGACACTTCAAGCTTTGCATGTGCATGGTTTCATCTCTATCAAAGTGAGTTGGTTGACAAGAAATTACGCATATGCATGTGAAAAAAGTACCTTCAATTTATTCTTACGAGGTGCATTTTACATAATGTTGACAGTAAATTCATGTCTGATGTATTGCTCCTGACCCAAGATAAACAACACTATTTTCACAGGACTCACATTTTTGTCTTTTAATATATGAGAGTAGTATTGTCAATTTGTCATACTGCCTAAGTATACCACTTTAATTTTGTGCAAGTACCAAATGGGAAAAAGCTTTGGCAAGTTCTTTCAAGCACTCCAACAAGACTTTGTTTAAAAACTGCTGGGATATTGCATGAGACATCCTTGTATTAACTGCAAAGAGTTAAAATAGTTCTCATCTTAAAAATTATGAACAATGTTTTTAAACCTCCAGTTCGTTGCATGTTAACTATAGAAAGGATAAAAACAGAATACTAGTTACTGTTACTTGTGTTAATAAAAACAATCCACATACTACAAATTTGCATATGCTTATCCTCACAAAACAGTGAGACTGGTTCACAGTTTTCAATGGAAGATAAGAAACAATCCTTCGTCTCATTATCTAATAAGATACAAGGGTTGTTTGCAATGCATGTCATGGTTGCTAAAATTTAGTCAAGGGAGATTCATTTGTAAGTATGCCAAACTTACAGAAGTACAGATGACCCATAATAAGAATGCACCAGAGGAAGATAAAATAATTCATTTGATCACTAGAAATACAACTTTCAGATGGATTAGCACGTGGCAAATTCTAGTTAAAATTCTAATGGTACAATCTAGGTCAAAGTATAGGAGACAGAATAAATATATCATAATTCAAACAAATGGTTTTTGTAGAAAAGAGTCCAATCAGAATCACCAGAAGAGACCAACTCAACCCCCTCTCCACCAAGGGCTTCTGTGCATGAAATTGGTCCACAAGGAGCCTTTGCTATGCTCTTTTGAAATGTAGTTTCATCACATTCAAATTCGATGGACCCAAACCCACTGGATATGTGTTGGTCATTTCCATCTTTTAGTATAGAGCTCCTGATATCTGGCTCAAAACTAAGATCAAACAATGATTCTACATTATCTTCTCCATGGCAACTGAAATTATCTTCATCATCTGAAAGCCATCGAGAGATATCCAACTCACCCATCTCAAAAATCCTACTGACTAGTCCTTCTCGCCATGATATCCTTGTCTCTGAACTTAGCAAACCCTGTCCTTGAAAACAAGCATCTTTTGCTGCAGAGGTCCCATTGCTTGAAGGCTTCTGAAAATGAATTAAATCTACAGAGTTCGAAGGTGTGCCTGTGCACCGAAACTGGAAACTTAGCTCAGGTGATGGAAAAATATCGCTAGCCTTATTAGTTCTTGACTTTGGCAACAAGTTCATGTTTCCAAGAAGATCTGCCATAGAGTCCATCTCAAATGCAGGCAAACCACCTTGTTTTCTTGAGCTTGAATAGGATGGTGACAGCGTCAAAACAACATTGTCTTTGACCCAGGATTCCCCAGAGAAGGGGGAAGTCTCTAAGGCAGAGCCATAACGGTATCCCCCTCTTTCTTGGTAAGGCTTAGGAAGAAAACATTTAGAAGATGCTGCAACCCTTTCTAAAATCATAGAGAAAGGACTAATGCTACTTCCGGTAGAAGGAGTTCTTTGAAAACCATAACCAGATGATGGTGTTGTTTCCATGACAGGCGAGTTGAGATCCAACAGCCCTCCAAGCTCAGGCGATTCCACAGGGTTTGAATTAGCAGGAGAAAAGCTCCAATTCCTAAGATCAGATGAACGCATACCCCCAAAGCAGACATCTTTGTGGGCAACAACCCATTTTCTAGCACATCCTCTTCTCCCTCCTCACAACGAGGGAGAAGCCAATTCACAGAAGCTTCAGCATTGCAATGCGACAGCCGAGCTCTAGAACTAGAACTGAAACTACCGCAGAGTCCGGAGTTCACATTCTCTGAAGGTGAAGACAACCAATGCATGGAAGCACCGGCGATGGGAGGCGGTGTCAAAGAATCCAGAAAACCTGGATTTGCAGTGACCTCCAGCCCACCTTCTCCTACAGTGAGTATGCCTCTTGGCCTACATTTCCTCCGGTCGTGGACTCCGGCGATCACATGGCCGGCGGCAAAGCAGGCAGGTGTGGGAACGACAGAGGACCCAGCAGGGACCTCCGGCGAGATGGAGGCCTGAATTGGAGGTGTGGTGGCCGATGTCGGAGTATTTGAAAGCTTCTGATCTTCTTCCTTCGCATGCAAGACCACTTCAGGTGCAAAACAAGGAAGAGTTTTCTCGGGAGTAGAGACCAAACAAGCCCCAGTTCTCAACTCACTCAATGTTCCAACCTTTCCCTCGAAATTCAGCTCAAAACTACGCTCAGGGCAAAGATGCTTACCGTTCGTCGAATCGCCGGAGTTCTCACTGCGTTCTTCAGAGTCCGGTTTCCTTTGGTTCCACCTCTGGAGCAGATCAGGAGTTCTTGGCTTCGAAGGCTTCTTCGATTTGAGCTTCTTGGAGGCTTCCAAGCTAGGTTTCGATGCATTATTATGGGAAGCCGGGAATCTGGAAGCCTTCACGGAGTTCCTGGAGGCCAGCGTTCTGTGGACAGGAGGAGCCGATCTGGGAGTAGTTTGAGAGGGTTTTGAACTAGGAATAGAGCCTCTAGAAGAGGAATTCGATAGAAGAAAGCCGAAACAACCCCCTCTGGGACCCTTGGAGGATCCAGAAGGAGGAAAATCTCCACCGCCATTGAGATCCTTCAATGGATTTCGAGGACTCAGTTTCTTCGTCGTCTCCGATTTCTTCGCTAGGATTTCTTCCGAGCTCCTCCTCCCGAGTTTCGAAGTTCGGTTCATGACGTCTCTTCCCCCCTCTACAAAACCCTAACCCTTGCTCCCATGGAGATAGATCCGTTGGACGGAAAAAAAGAAGTATTTTTATCTCTTTTTGCTTTTTTGAAATGGGGGGGAGGGGGGGGGGGGGGGGGGGGGGGGGGGGGGGGGGGGAACAAAGGCCTTCGAGTTCGATGGAAGTTTTTTTGGCCGATTCCAGTGATCCGAGCCGTCCATTTGGAGATCTGATCCTTTGTGGACGACCGGATTAGTATGAGATGGACATGGACGGCGGTGATTGGTTGGCCTCTCCTTCTAGGCACCACGTGGGGCTTGTCGTTTGGTCGCAATGGAACAGCCATAAGCGAAGCTGCCGAGATAAAAAAAAGTTAGTATTTATATCGTCCCAATAATAATGATAATTAAACCTTAATATGGAATCAATTACATCAAATTTTTTTTCTCCTCGTCGCTTATATTCTTTCAATCTATCAATCTATCTTTATTTTATTTTTTTCTATACTTTTTGATCAAAGATAAAATCATCATTATGTTAATATTCGTGTGCACCATAAAAATGTTGAGATCACTTTTAATTTCTGATCCGCTAGCTATGGCATTTGAAAAAGAATAAGGTTGATACACCTCATCAAAATCGAAGTGTCCTTATGTCTCGGCCAAATCAAACTATTCTCATACCTCGGCCAGACCGAACCATCTTCATACCTCGGCCAGACGAACCATTCCCATATCTCGACGAGACCGAGCCATCTTCATACCTCAGTGAGACCAAGCTATTTCCATATCTCGACGAGACCGAGCCATTTATACCTCGGCAAGATCGAGCCATTCCCATATCTTGGCGAGACCGAACCATCTTTATACATCGGCCAGACTGAGCCATTCCCATATCTTGGTGAGACTGAGCCATCTTCATACTTCGGCCAGACTGAGCCATCTTCATACCTTGGCGAGACCGAGTTATACTCATACCTCGACCAGACCGAGCCATCTTCATATCTCGGTTAGACCGAGCTATCCTCATACCTCAGTCATGCCGAGGTACACCTGAACCTTTACGAAATCAAGTGCAGAAAAATTCAAATTCATGATAATCCGGCAAGATTCCAATCATATGGGTCTCCGACCGCCTTAAGTAGAAGGAAAAGCCAATAATGCCAAACGTGGCCTAGAGCCTATAAGGCACCGAATTTTAAAGCATCAGCTAGCTTCTCTAGCCGTTGATTCTCTAACTAACTGGATTCGAAAGCTACCAGCCTCGTAACAAATTTGATTCAAATCAAATTCGAATCATGACAGTTTCTGATTCCTCGTGACACGTCCAAGGAATTAGGTAGTTATCTGCCATCACATCGGCAACCTATATGTACCCTGTCCTAAAGTCCTCCAGATACGCTGACTCTTTTACTGAAAAAACTCCATTAAAGCTCAAGCAGAGCGCCCGACTCCTCAAGAGGCCATTCTTGAGGGACTCTTCTGCAAGATCCTCCTCCTCATAATTGCTTGCTATGAATCTCCAATGACTTGGGCGTCAAAAGGTCTTCCACAGAGGGCCACCCCTAACGCTCTCTGCACAAGGACTGTCTTGTAGGTCCACCCAGGCGAGGGACAGGCATCAGGTTCCGGAGGTAGGCTGCACTTGAGTCAGAGAACGGATTTCTATGGCAACAGATTGGTGCTAGAGAAAGGGCTCTCAAGTCCCATAAACTTGTAATCAAGGAGACAAGGTTAAAAATCAGAAGAGTAATCCTTCAATGGTGAACCAAAGGAAACCCACCTCGGAGGCTCAGGATCAGACCACCTCTCAGAGGCCTGATCCCACAAACAATATGGCACCTCCGCATTCGCCGCCGGTCGAGACTCCCTCGCCATCGGTAACTGTGGTAACCCAGGACCAGTTTACTACACTGGTTCAACAAGTGCAAGCCCTGGCACAGCTGGTCCAAGAGCTCTAGGGGGTTCCCCATCCGATTGCCCCTACTCCATAACTCCCTGATGGAGTTGTCGCCCCTGCTCCGCCGGCTATCTCTTCTTCCAACCCGTCCGAGGTCTCAAGCCATCCCTAGCAGTCCAAAGGAGCTAGACCGGTACAGCAGAGGGCTGGGGGGAAGAGTCCGCCTAGATCTCGACGAGCTCGGTCTCTCTCTCCGATGTTCTCCCATTATGACTCGACGCTGTCACCATACCCCCCTCGGCCGGTCTCCCCTATAGCCCGAGATGAGGGGATCTGACGAGAGATTCATGAGATGCATCGAGAGTGATGGTAAGAACTAGATGCCGTTAGGCAGGCCCTACAACCCCAATCGAAGGCGGAGCAGGGTATTCCCTTCTTCGAAGAGATCATGCGGGAGGCGATCCCTCCTCATGTTAAACTTCCCATCATCGAGTTGTACCATAGATCCGCCGACCCCAACGATCATCTGAGCAGCTTCCGATCCATCATGATGTTCCACGGAGCATCAGATGTGATTCTGTGTCGAGCCTTCCCCCTACGCTCAGAGGGTCCGCCAGAACCTGGTTCAATAGCCTGAAGCTAGATTCCATCAATTCTTTTGATAAGCTGAGCTGCCTATTCATCAGCCAGTTCGTTAGTAGTTGTCATCACCGATGAATATCCGATTTCCTCTCCGACGTCAAGCAACGGGAGGGGGAGTCTTTGAAGAATTATCTCGGTCACTTCAACATGGCTATGTTAGAAGTAGACCACCTCAACCATGAGGTGGCCATGTCCTTCTTGACGGGCAAAGTTTCGAAGGAGGGTGACTTCTATCTAGCCCTAGAGGTCAACTATCTGAAGAGCCTCTCTGACATGATGGCCTTAGCAGACAAGTATGCCAGAGTTGAGGAATCGCGAAGGTCGGCTCGGGCCGAACAATCAAAGAGAAAGAAGAGGCCAAGGGCTCGGAGAAGAGCCAATCCTTTTGCCATGTAAGCCCGCCCCGTCGCCAGAGAGCTCTTCCACCATCGCCCAGAGATCATACCCAAAGCTTAGCCTGGAGGTTCAATCAATACACCCACTCACTGCGCCAAGGGCACAGATCTTGATGGAAATTGAGCACCAGATCCCTTGGCCGCCACCTCTCTGAGGGAATGCGACCCGAAGAGATATGACCAAGTACTACCGATTCCATTAGGATCACGAGCACAACATCGAAGAGTGTTGGCAGCTTCGAAATGAGATTGAGCAACTCATTCGACGGAGCAAGCTGGACCACTTTAGAAGAGCCCCCGAGCTGAATAATAAAGGAGACCGCTAGCCTGAGCTTTGCCAACCTCCTTCGCCGAATCCACTGGTCATTGGCAATGCCAATATAATAGCGACGATCGGCTCCTTGTTGGCCCGGATAGATGAAGAGGAAAATCCATCGAATAAGGCATGAATCGATGAGCTTTCTTTTTCTGACGAAGACTTCCGGGAGATACAATATCCGCATAAGGATGCTTTGGTTGTATCTCTCAACATGAATGATTATGATGTATATCGAATTTTGGTTGATAGTGGAAGCTCTGTTAATGTTCTATACTTTGATTCTTTTATAAGGATGAAATTACAGATAAAAAATCTCTAGACCATAGACTCCACCTTAGTGGGTTTCATTGGCGATGTTATTATCCCCGAGGGGGTCGTCACATTGATGGTTCGAACAGGCACCTGGCCCAGTATAGCTACTATTCATATGGACTTCCTGGTAACCAAGCTCTGGTCTTTCTACAATGCAATCCTCGTTAGGCCCAGGCAGATGTCCCTTAAAGCTATTATATCCATCCCTCATCTCGCTATGAAGTTCCCCACAGAATGGGGAGTGGGGATAGTCCGAGAAAGTCAGGTCGTGGTTTGTACTGCTTTGTTGTTGACCTTCAGTCTAGAAAGCCTGAGGTTGACGGGCTGGATGCTCGGAAGGATTTTGCTGAGCAACGGGGAGAACCAGTCGAGGAGCTCGAGGAGGTGCCACTTGACGAAGCTCAGCCCGACCGAGCCATAAGGATCGGGTCACAACTAAAAGAAAAGCCTCGGCAAGACTTGGTTGAATTTCTCTGAAGGAACGCTGACATCTTTACCTGGTCTACTTTGGATATGTCGGGGATTAACCCAGATGTTCTTGTGCTAGTCAAGCAGAAGAAAAGAAGCTTCACCCCTAAGCGTTAGAAGGCCATCGAGGAAGAGGTTGATAAACTCATTAAAGCTAACTTCATTCGGGAAGTGAACTATCCCGATTGGCTAGCGAATATCGTCTTGGTGAAGAAGTCAAATAGCAAATGGAGAATCTGCATTGACTTCATGGATCTCAACAAAGCTTACCCAAAGGACAATTTCCCTCTTCCTCAGATTGATCAGCTTGTGGATGCTACCTCGGGCCACCAGATGTTGACTTTCATGAATGCTTATTTAGGCTATAATCAAATTCGAATGACAACCGAGAATGAATAAAGGACTATCTTCATTACCGACCAAGGTATTTACTGTTACCGAGTCATACCTTTCTGTTTAAAACATGCAGGAATGACCTACCAAAGACTGGTTAATAAGGTTTTCAAAGAATAAATCGGTCGGAATATGGAGGTTTATGTTGATGATATGCTAGTTAAGAGCAAGGAGGCATCCCAGCACATTGATGATCTTACAGAGAGCTTCACAATGCTCCAGAGATATCATATGAAGCTAAATCCAACCAAGTGCGCCTTTAGAGTCAACTCTAGGAAGTTCTTAGGCTTCAGGGTCTCCCAGTGAGGCATTGAATCAAATCCACAAAAAAATTCAAGCTCTGCAGCAAATGGCACCTTCAGGGTCGATTAAAGAGTTGCAGCATCTTACCAGAAGGATAGCGGACCTCAACCGCTTTGTTGCTCGATCGGTCGAGAGATGTTTGGCCTTCTTTAAGGCACTCCGGTTGGCTAAGAACTTTCAGTGGACTCCAAACTATCGAAAATCCTTAGAAGATCTCAAAAAATACCTCAACTCGCCACCTCTCCTCAGTAGTCCGAGACCCGAAGAAACGCTATACCTATATCTGGCAGTCTCGGAGGGTGCTGTTGGGTCCGTGCTAATCTGGGAGGAGAGTAAAATCCAAAAGCCAATTATTATGTCAGTAAAATACTTCTGGATGCTGAGATGAGGTACATCCAAATTGAGAAGAT
Organism: Calamus simplicifolius; assembly: GCA_900491605.1. Lineage (NCBI taxonomy): Eukaryota > Viridiplantae > Streptophyta > Magnoliopsida > Arecales > Arecaceae > Calamus > Calamus simplicifolius. The sequence continues at coordinate 173,764 of UESW01004620.1, read as the reverse complement.
GGTGTTGGCCCCGATAACATCCATTCGGAAGTTACGGTCCTATTTTCAAGCACATACTGTGATAATCTTGACCGACCAACCTATCAAATCAATCATTCATCATCCGAAGACATCAGGAAGGATGACCAAATGGGCTGTTAAGATAAGTGAGCATGACCTCCGATATCAGCCTTGCCCAGCAATTAAAGCATAAATTACGCCAGATTTTTTCCTTGAGTACACCATTCTAGAGGATGGTTCCACTTTGGATACCTCCAAGCAACCGAGGTCCGATGCTCTGTGGCTGCTTCATGCAGATGGTGTTGGGAATTGTATCCTAAAGCCAATCATTTGATGATTGTGCTAATATAAATTACATATAAATTGATATATTAATAAAAGTTATTTAGCAGTTTATTCATTACAAGAACATCTTCTTAAAACTCCTAATAGTAATGAAGCCCTCAAGATCTTTCTTCATGATAAAGGAGGATTTATCTTTGAAGGTCCTCAAAAGAGTTCGCGACCAAATGATATACTATGAAAGGGCCATAGTACTATCAATTATAGGACGTTGTATATCATATTTGTTGGTTGTCCTCTTAACCAAGGAGTGTAGAGACACTGGTATGATATACAGGTGAAAGTGTAGGAGTACATTTCACCGAACGTGACTCATTTTGGATACTCCGCTGTCAAGAGTTAATCCGAGAAGATATGGGTATAAGTATCCTTTAGATCTGAAGATCACAACCGGTGACTTGCAAGCAACTCATTGTACTTAGGTGCCGGACCACCTGGATTTCTAATCCAGCTACGAAAGGTTACTGGGTGCAGTCAAGTACTTATGGTAGTCAGTTGTGGATCAAGATGGAATTTGACCTATTCCGTTAAAAGGAGAAATGCTTGTGTTTCAATTTAGCAAGATCTTGGCCAAGGTACTTCATGTGAAAGTCACATGATCACTAAAGTTGAAATCACTTTATGGATTTGTTGTTTAGAGTTGACAGGCTCTTAAGCCATCCTTGCATTTGTGGTCAAAAGGATGAATTATATGGTAACTATTTCTTAGGGTTCTTGGAGTTTGCTCGGCAACTCTTTGACCTATCCGGACGTCGGGTTCCATTGCTAGATGGGCACATCGATTAATATAGAAAGTTGTTCTTATGCTACCGGCTTAGGTTCGAACCTAGAGAGTCACACGCATAGAAGTTTCCTAGGATGATCTATTTGCTGATCAACGATTGAGAATCGTATATGATTTAATTAATCAATTTGATTGATTGAATTATCTCAATTGGGTTAAGTACAAGTGAATAAGATTCAATTTGGTTTAAGTCTATTAGAAGGACTAGTCAATTTCAAATATTGATTTAAAATTAGACTTGATTTGGATTTAAATAGATTCAGGACTAGCCAAATTTGATTTGGGCTAGGACCATGATATATGTAGGTTCAGTCCAATAAATTCAGATCAGCTTAAACCAAAACCTGAACCCAAACCTCTCGCATAAGTATCTCACATGATGAGATAACTAAAATCTAAGAGATTAAATTCATATGTAGAATTTAATGTATAACATTAATCTTCTCCAAATGGTTCCGTTGGAATTCTAAAGTGTTAGAATTCATATGGAATAAATGTGCCTCTTTGAGTCAACAAGGTGATGGAATTCTAAGTATTAGAATTCACATCTCTTTCGTTTTCACCGAACGTCGAAATTAACCAAAAGCTGTGTCTCTTTGGTTTTCACTGAACGTCAGAATTAACCAAACACTGCGTCTCTTTGGTTTTCACCGAACGGCGGAATTCTAAATGTTAGAATTCAATGAGCTGACTAAAATGAGACTATAAATTAGAGGACATCCCTTACCAGATACAACAATGAAAAGTTATAGATTGAATTTCTAAAGAGTTAGAATAGAAAATCCTGATGTAATTCTAGTGTCACCGAAAGTTTGGTGGATCTTGGAAGAAGATTCAAGTGGGAGGATTCAAGATCAGCAAAGTTATTTTTCCACAAGCTAGCACTCCTGGGAATCCAATCATTCAAGGCTTCGCGTGGACGATACTAGAGGTCGGACAAACGGCTGCAGAGCAATAAGGATTTATCTACTGTTCTTAAGGTAAGTGATTTGATCCATAGATCTTAAGGCAGGCTTCAAGATAAGTAGTATGACTTCTCATCTTGAAGATCAAGATATGATCTTGATTATTTAATTTATATGCATAATTTAAATCAAACGATCCTATAGTATAAGGCAAAGATATGATCTTGATGCATGTTATATAGATTAATATGTAATCTTTAAGTTTCCACATTGATAATAGTTATCAAATTTTAAAATATGCATGCCTCAGAAATTGTTTCTCCCTTCAAATGGTATCAGAGCCATGGTTTTATCTTGATCTAATTTATTGCATGTAAATTAATGCTCCTATTAATTTTGTAATCAAAGCTAAAATGGATCACTAGGCTATTGATTAAAAATCTAAATTACCCATTCAACGAGGTATTCTGTAACATATTGCCGTGACGTTATGGTTCTTTTATTATTGATGATGCTTAGTGAAAAGATAATTTAAATTGATCTTTGGCATCAAAACATAGATTACACTCACTCTCAAAAGATGTTTTATATTTGATACATATTGATGTTGTATAAAAGCATGATATTTGCATGTTTAGTATAGAAACATAGATATGAGATATGATAGCTTATTGTCTATGTTATGAAACAGACAAATATTTATAAGAGTTTTATTTAAATATCAAATATTTATTCATAATCTTTTTAGATATGATCTAAATAAAGGAATTATGAGTAGTTAAATAATGCAACTGATGCATGATTCGAAATATGACATGAAATATATTTAATCTTTTGGGTTAGCTAAATTAGGTCCATAAAGGGTTAGACCCTAAGGTTTAAATCAAATGGACTATAAGAGTATTTGATCAAATCTAAATTGATTAGATTAGGTTAAGGATGCTCTAAATTAAACAATAGTTATAGTTGATCATGTCTATGTCTTTGATTAAACCAAATGGAAGTAGATTAGGCTCCGTGGTTGAGCATGAATCTCTTAGATGATCAAATCAAAATTGGTTAACCATATGATGTTAAGGTGAGTTGGCAAGTTGCTCTAGGATCAACGATCGAATGTTTTTAATTGGGAGCTACTTGTATATATGCGTCTTTAACGAGTTAATGGCATATTGATAAACGCATAAATAATTATCACAAAACCTATTAATTAATAGGTTTTGTGATAATTATTTATGCATTTATCACTCCCCCAACTTGAATCTTACTCGTCCTCGAGCAAATAAGAAATTTAGAAATATGTACCAAGCTAGTCCAAGAATTGATAGTTATCTTACATTCTTCTTAAAATGTCTGGTTAGATCATAAGGGAGGTACTTCATCGGATTATTAAGTTTACCCATTTAGTGATAAAGTGTAGTCCATAAGAATTTATAGAAGTCTTCCTTCACCAACTTTCTACTTCTCTAATTAAGTCTTCTAACTTAATTTGGGTTGGGTGTAATGTCTTTTGTAATTTGGTTCCCTTGTGTAAAGTCAGTGCAATGTCCTATCCCCTTGCTTTCTAATTAACCCTTGTAGCGAGCTTTAGGCCAATGGCTCCCAAACCAATTGATTTTAGGGCATTAGGTGTAAAACACCCTTCGGACTTACTTACTCGAGTCAAAAAGGCTTTAGGTAGGACTGACTCTACTTATGTTCTTTTATATCCCACCTTTTTACGCGAACAACATCACTTTCTTAGGTGACGGGGCCCGGTTACTCAGTGAAAGATGTTAAGAACCTAATTTATTAACTTTAAGAGAGTTTTTTTTTTCTTTCTTTCTTTTTTTTTTTGAATAACATTTTCATCCATACCCTTATTAAGTAGATTGTACTATTAAGATAGTGGTAAGGAGGGTCTGAAATTATTCTAAAAATTTTTCTGGGCTAAACCCTACCTTTTATTAGGTTTTCTTAATAATTTATTCCTCAGTATCTCAAAAATAATCTAACCATTATTCATTAATCAGACTGCTTGATTAACTTCAAATCAAGACAGAATTTTGGTACACACATCTGATTATAGTTTCACTCGAGGATTTACTTATTCTTTTTCCTCCCCCCCAACTTAATTTCCATTGTCCCTAATGGAAGAAAAATTAATTTCAAGGAAAGATACTACCTGGTAGAGTATTTGAAGGTTGGACGTTTCATTGTTGCCATCTTCTTTCAATCTGCTTCTGTTGCTCTTCTCTGGTCATACTAAAAGAACATACTAAAAGAACAGAAAGTTAAAATAACTAATAAACTGGGTTGCCTCCCAAGAGCGCTAAGTTTAAAGTCTTTAGCCAGACTGTGCTACTTATTATGATAATGTTGGGTTCACAAGATCAATTGATTCAACAATTTCTCCATCATTAATTTCTTTTATATGGTTTCAAACGTTGGTCATTTACTTTGAATGTATTTCCTTGCTTGGGGTCTTTAATCTCTACAGCTCCATGGGGAAATACTTGAGTTACTATAAAAGTCCATTCCATCGTGAACGAAGTTTTCCAGGGAAAAGGTGTAATCTTGAATTGTAAAGCCATACTTTTTGATTTGGTTCGAATATTTTTCTACTAATAAATTTGTCATGATATGCTTTGGTTCGTTCTTTATAAATTTTTGAGCTTTCATATGCATCATTTCGTAGCTCTTCTAACTCATTCAATTGAAGTTTCCTATTGACACCTGCATTTTTCATATCATAATTAAATTGCTTGATGGCCCAAAATGCATGGTGTTCTAATTCTACAGGTAAATGACAGGCTTTTCCAAATATGAGCCTGTAAGGAGACATTCCTATGGGAGTTTTAAATGCAGTACGATAAGCCCATAGTGCATCATCCAAACGTTTGACTAATCTTTCCTATCGGGTCTCACCATTTTCTTAAGGATATGTTTAATTTCTCTATTTGATATTTCAACTTGGCCACTAGTTTGGGGATGATAAGGTGTAGCTACCTTATGAGTAATTCCATATTTGTTCATTAATGCTTCAAAGTGTCTATTCGTGAAATGTGTACCCCCATCACTAATTATAGCCCTTGGGCATCCAAAACGACTAAGGATATTATGTTGAACAAACTTGATTACAACTTTATGGTCATTGGTTTGAGTTGCCCTGGTTTCAATCCATTTTGACACATAATCAACTGCCACTAGAATGTATTCAAATCCAAAAGAGAAAGGAAATGGGCCCATAAAATCAATACCTCATACATCAAAATTTCTACAACCAAGATAGGGTTTAGGGGCATCATGTCTTTTCGAGATATATTTCCTGTTTGTTGACATTGGAGACAATTACGGCCAAATTCATGTGCATCTTTAAAAAGAGGTGGCCAATAAAACCCACTTTGTAGTACCTTTGCTGCAGTTTTCTTTCCACTAAAATGTCCTCCACAGGCAAGAGAATGACAGAAGTTAAGTATACTTTTGAATTCACTCTCAAGAATACATCGCCTAATCACCTGATCTGAATAGTACTTAAATAATTTAGGGTCTTCCCAAAAGTAATATTTGACTTGTGAGAAAATTCTATCTTTTTCTTGTTTTGTCCAGTGGGAAGGTACTTTTCCTGTTGCCAAATAATTCACAATGTGGGCAAACCAGGGAAGACTGCTATGGGAAATTAAAATAATTGCTCATCAGGGAACTTATCTCTGATTATTTCTTTATTGTATTCCACTGAGATCCTAGAGTATGATCTGCTACCATATTTTTAGAACCCTTCTTATCTAAGATTTCTAGATCAAATTCTTGTAGTAGAAGGATCCATCTAATCAGTCTGGGTTTTGTATCCTTTTTTGATTAAGATGCCTCAATGATGCATGATCTGAATAAACTAAAACATTAGATCCTAACAGATATGATCTAAACTTTTCTAGGGCAAACACAACTGCTAGTAATTCTTTTTCAGTGGTAGTATAGTTCATTTGTGCATCTGAAAGAGTTTTGCTAGTATAAATTACGTGAGGTTCTCGATTGAGTTTCTGTCTTAGAACTGCCCCTACAGCATAATCAGAAGCATCACACATGATTTCAGAAGGTATGGTCCAATCTGGGGGCTTGATAATTGGTGCAGTGGTCAAAGCAGTTTGAAGGATGTTATAGGCTGTTAGACAATCTTCATCAAAATTAAAAGAACTATCTTTAGTCAACAGATTACACAATGGTCGAGAAATTTTATTGAAATCTTTGATGAAGCGTCTATAAAAACCAACATGACCAAGGAAAGATCGTACTTGTTTAACTGAGGTTGGGGGTGGTAGATTTGAGATCAATTCAACCTTGGCTTTATCAACCTCAATACCTCGCTCTGAAACAATGTGTCCAAGCACAATTCCCTCACGAACCATAAAATAGCTCTTCTCCCAACTTAGGACTAAATTCATTTCCATACATCGTTTCAGTACCTTAGTCAAGTTCTCGAGGCAGCTATCAAATGCACCAAAAACTAAAAAATCATCCATAAATACTTTCAAAAATTGACCAATCATATCAGAAAATATGGCCAACATACATCGTTGAAAAGTGGCTGATGCATTACAAAGACCAAACGACATATGTCTAAAGGCAAATGTTCCAAAGGAACAGGTGAAGGTGGTCTTTTCTTGATCTGCAAGAAATACTGGGACTTGATTGTATCCTGAATAACCATCTAAGAAACAGAAGAAACTTTATCCCACTAGCCGTTCTAGAATTTGATCGATAAAAGACAAAGGAAAGTGGTCTTTCCTAGTCACGGCATTTAACTTTCGATAATCTATACACACTCTCCAACTAGTTGATGTACGAGTAGGAATTGATTCGCCCTTTTCATTTTTAATCATGGTAATACCTGATTTTTTAGGTACTACTTGGATTGGACTGACCCATTGACTATCTGAAATTGGATAAATGATACCAGCATCAAACCATTTTACTACTTCTTTCTTAACAACACCCCTCATGTTCGGATTTAGCCTTCGTTGCATATCTCTATGTGGTTTGGCTTCAATTTCACTATGAATGTGGTGCATGCAAACGGAAGGGTCAATTCCCTTAAGATCAGCTATTGTCCATCCAATTGCCTCTTTATGTTCTTTAAGTACATCTACCAATTTTTCTTTCTGCTCAGAGGTTAGGGTAGATACAATGATTACTAGAAGGGTGTCATTGGGTCCAAGGAATGAATATTTTAAGTCATCTAGAAGAGGTTTCAACTCTAGTTGGGGTGGTTCTTCCAAGGATGGTATTAAAGGACTTGGTTTAGTTGGAAGTGGTTCATATTTTATAGTCCAAGGAGGGATGGTGTCGAACTTAGGTGGTTCTAATAACATGTTTATCTCTTTGGTATACTCATCAATATCAAAGTCATCTATTCCAAAATGTGTAAGACATGTTTGTAAAGGATCAGAATCAATCAAACTTTGGAATTTCTTATCTACTACTTCCTCTATCATGCTTACTTCATTTAAATCATACACAGGTGGTCCTTGGGAAGCATTAAAAATATTTAATCTCATCTTCTTGTTTCCAAAAGATATCCATCACACATGTTCTACAATTTATACATGCATTAGCGGTAGCTAGAAAAGGTCGTCCAAGGATGATGGGAATTTGGTTAGGATTACCGCTAGATTCCATATCTAACACAAGGAAGTCGACAGAAAAATAGAATTCATTCACCTTTACTAATACATCTTCCAATATTCCATGAGGTTCTTTGACTGATCTATCTGCCAATTGTAGTGTTACTGTAGTGGGTTTCAACTCTCCAAATCCAAATAATTCATACACTGAACTTGGGAGAAGGTTTACACTCGCACCCAAATCTAATAATGCTTTCTTGATTGTGAAGTTTCCTATGACACATGATATAATTGGGGTACCAGGATTTTTTAGTTTGGGTGGGGTTATTTGCTGTACAACTGAGCTAACTTGCTCAGTCAAATGTATCTTTTTTGGTATTTGTGTCTTGGCTTTCCGTTTTTGTATGCATAGATCCTTCAAAAATTTGGCATAAGCCGGAACTTGCTTGATAGCATCGAGAAGAGGTAAGTTTATTTGGACTTGCTTAAATAACTCAAGCATCTCATTCATCTTTATATTCTTCTTATCTGAAGGCAAAGGAGATTCTAAAGCACTAGGGAATGGGGCTTTAGGTGTGATTGCTTGATCATTGAATTCCTTTTCTTCTTCATTTCTTCTTTTTTCTGGTTTAGCCACTTCTAATTTCTGGGATGGTTCAGGTGGGTTCAATGCTTTTCCACTTCTGAGAGTCATGACTGATTTAGCATGTTCTGGGAATTTGTCAGGACTTTTGGAACCTTCAGCCATGAATTGTCCTTTCGTGTTATCGATAGGCTGACTAGGTAACTTACCCTCCTCCCTTCTACTGAATGCTGTGGCTAATTGACCTATCTAAGTTTCTAGTTTTGCAATAGATTGTGTATGGGAGTGAAGGATTTGAGTATTCATTTCTAGCCCTTTCAATGCTTGTAACACTTTGTCTTCGAAAGTAGGATGATTATTTGATGGAGGTTGTGGGATATTTGGATATTGTGAATATGATATGCTTCTAAAATTGGTTTCTTGATAATTAGGTCTGATCGATGAATTGGCTACAGGTTGAGGTTTCCAAGAAAAATTTGGGTGATTTCGCTAGCCAGGATTGTAAGTATTTGCAAATGGATCATTTCCTGTTCTAGGAGCTAATCGAGTTTGGGCTTGGTGGGCTTGCTCTTGAACAAGTTCAGAAAATTGGTATGCAGCTGGACATTCACCTATAGAATGGGTTGGACTCGAACAAATTATGCAGACCTCATGTAATTGAGTAGATGGGAAAGAGATGTTCCCAACTTGTAGAATCCGGTCAAGTTTATGGGATAATTCATCTACCTTAGTATAGATATATGTAGAATGACCTATTTCATATATTCCACCTCTTTTAGGTTCTACGGGAGGGTCTCGACGAGCAATTGACATGTGATGTAATGAATTCTCACTCAATGTCTCAAAGAGTTTCCAAGCTTCATGTTCATTTTTTAACATAAATGTCCCACCACATGAAGCATCAACCATTTGCCGATGCTTTTCTGATAAACCATCATAAAAGCACTGAACCAGTTGCCATTTGGGTATAGCATGATGTTGACATTTTCTAATCAGTTCTTTTAATCTCTCCCATGTCTCATGGAACATTTCTCCATCTATCTGGAAAAAACTTGTTATTGCTTTTCTAATTTGATTTATTTTTCCTATAGAAAAATATTTCTTAAGAAATTCTCTCTGAAGATGATCCCAAGTTGAAATTATGACAGTGTCTAATGAATTTAACCAATATTTGGCTTTATCTTTTAGGGAAAAAGGGAATAACTTAAGCCTAAGTGCATCATCAGAGAAATTTTGAATCTTGACAGTTGAGCAAATTTCCAAGAATTCATCTAAGTGTTTGTAGGGATCCTTATTTGTAAGTCCATAGAAAGATAGTAACATTTGGATTACACTTGACTTGATTTCATATTGGACAGCCTCTACTGGAGGCACTTGAATGCAGAGAGAGTAGGTATACCTTGAAGGAGTAAATATATTTTAACTGTCGTGGTTGATTATTTTCGTTATTAGGATCCATTATTCTGAGTTTGTTTGCTCTAATAGTTCTTTCTATCTCAGGATCTAAGGGTATAAGGTTGGGTTGCAACGATCGGCGACCAAGCATACACCCTACCAATGACTTTAAAGCAAACAATAATTCAGTTATTATTATTAATATTATTATTAATATTATTATTTTTAATAGAAGAAAAAGAGGGAGATTCTAAAGAAAATACCCTAAAAATTCCTAGAACTAAGAGGAATGAATAATTTAATTAAGGTTTAATAATTCTTAGCAATCAAGTTAGCAAAGATTAGACTCTCTATTCTAGGTTTACCCTAGATCTAGACAGCTCCTAACTTCCAAGATTGCCTTGTCCTATTGAGCTCGAAGTCCTTAGGGGCTGATGTCTAATTAATTTTAGAGTTTTAGGTTTGGATTAATGCAAAATGAAGGATGTGGTTTGTGGACCAAGGGTAATGAAATCCCCACCTTATCTTGATTAGGGGTTTGTGCCCTTAAAGTTAATTATGAAAATGCTATACAACAATCAGATGTCTAGCTCTTGAAATTATCAAACAAAATTAATCTAATTATTTATTTTTTTTAAAGATTTTTGTGATTAGGTTTCTAATTTCCTAATAAATTATGAGATGTCAATAGAAGAATTTTGAGTTTTTTTTATATATGTTAAAAAGAAAATATGTAATTCTAACAATTAAGGAAATAAAATAAAGAGACAATAACTATTCAAAAATTAAGAGAAAATTAATCTAATTTTTTTTATATTTTTATATATTTTTAAATTTTTAAATTTTTTTTTTAAAATAAAACACTTAAGTCCCCGGTAACGGTGCCAAAAATCTGATGCGTATCGTAGCGCAATGATTAAAACACCTTAATTTCACTATTAGAATAGTGAGAGTAAGGGATCGATTCTATAGGGACTCTAGTGAATATTTTGAAATAAATTTATAAATTTAACTAAATAGATAATTAGTAGTGCAAAATAATCAAGATATGGTCTATCTTATAAGAGCACAGTTTGTACCCGTAGATCACGGCCCCATCCTCTTAAAAATAAATCAGTCTAAATTATTTTTACTTAAATAGAATTTAATAACAACCTAACATGAATAGAAACTTTATTTCATATTAAGTAAAAGTTATGACATTAAAAAGGCAAACAGATTGCAATAAATTCTTCCTAAATCAAAAAGCAAAAACAGGCTGAACCGGATTGAAGACTTTCTGCAGACGCCTCCAGAACATCCACGAATGATGCCTTACAAACGCCTCTGGACTCCTCCGAACAGAGCCTCAATAAATTAACGTACATATTATTATTTATTATTTTAATATTTTATATAATATTTTAAGTAAAACCTTATCAATTTGAAGAGCTCGATTTTAGGAATTTAATGACGCAAACGACACTCGAATCGACTTAAAACGAGCTCAGAATTAATTTTATAAGGTTTTAGCACACATTTTAAAGCAAAGTCGGTAAACCAAGTGCCGACTTTATCGTCTTCTTCTTTTCAGCCGATTCTTTCTCCTATTCAAATTTAATCTTTCTCTCCACCAATTACAAAATAAATTGGATAGGAAGATATCAAATTGGAAGAATTAAATTCATCTTGTAGGAATTTGGATTTTATTCACGATTTCTCGGGATTTTTCTTTGCGCCGCTCGTTGCTTCTCCGCGTCTGTTTTGGCAACAGAATCGTTGCTTCTCCGCATCTTGGCCGCGTCCAGACTTCTATAAATAGCGCAAGGAGGGGAGTTAGAGGGGTCCCGTCCAACGATCTGCATCCGTTCTGTTGGGGAGATTATTGAAAAATTATATGCCCCAATCTTATTGATTTTGATGATTACCAAAAGCCTTGTATACATTAAAAGATGTAATGAGTTTATTTACATGAGTAATGAATTTATTTAGAACAATGAATGAGAATGTCAAGTATAACATTAATCAAATTGAAAGTAACTTCATGTTCAATGTTTAAGCTTTCAAAAAGAAATTTTATACTTCATATGATAATCAATGAGTTTTTGGAATATTTCTTGAATTGATTCCTAATGTCAATTTATTATATTCAAGTCAAAAATTTGATTTAAAATGATCTGGAACGAATTTAAAGTCAATCAGAAAACTTTCTGATTTTTGATACGTTCCGAAGCCGACTCTTGAGTTTCAGAGTCGACTCCACTCAGAGTACAGAAATGACTATCTGTCTCGAGTCGACCCATGCAATTTCTCGAGTCGACCCCCGATTCTGTCGAGCCGACTCCATGACTGTGCGAGTCGACTCCGCTCAGACACCAGATGTGTGTTTTTCTGAGCACTTCGCGAGTCGACCCCCAACTTTTCATGAGTCGACCCCCGACTGTCAGGAGTCGACACTTTACTTTTGATGAGTCGACCCTTAACTTTCTGAGTATTTCTATTTTTGGTATCACGACCTCGAGCCGACTCGCGGAAAGCAGGAGTCGACTCCAGCAAATCTGGGCGAGATTTTTCGAATGCCAACTCAGCGTCAACGGTAAGATTTTTGATTAACGGCTATTTTTCTTTGTTTCTAACGGCTATATTTTTGCAGAATCTATAAATAGAGAAGCCATTTTCAAATCAAAGATATACAAACAGAGAGATATTCATTTCAAGAGAAAAAGAGAAAAATCAAAAAACAGAGCTTCATTTGAAAAAATCCGTGATTCAAAATAGAGTGAAAGAAAGAGTGTGAAATCAAAGGAAGCTTCTGTGCTCAAGCTCAACAATCCAAGGAAGCTTCAGAAGAAAATCCAAGAGCTATTCAAGAGCATTTCAAGTGATTTTCAACACTCAAAGAAAAGAGGAAAAGCTCAAATCAACTCCAACATACATTCCGTGAAGAATCCGAGCTGAGGCCCGATTCTACACTTCAAAGGAGTTGAGGAAAAGAGGAAAAGAAGAAAAGCTCAAAAGCCAACCAACTGCAAATCAGGCTTTTCTAAACTTCATTTATTTGATTATCTGCTCATTAAGGAGCTTTGTAACTTGAAAAACAATATTTCTATTCTTTGTGTCTAGTTCAATCTGGGGGATTGAACTAGTGGAGGTAGTCTTACCTCGGTACAAGCTTGGTAAAGCTTGTGTTAGGGTTTTTGTGCTGGTGAGCCCTTGAAAACCAGCTGGGTTCGTTGTGATCCCGGGAAAACAACAAGTTTGAGTTGTGAGCTTGTAAAACAACTCGCTGTAATCAAGGAAGATTATAGTGTGGACCCAAGTGAATCTTGGGAGTGGACGTAGGTGTTGGATACACCGAACCACTATAAAATCTTTGTGTTTGCCGTGCTTCATTGACTCTATCTCTATCTCTGTTTTATTCACTGCACTTTGTATTTGCATTGCATTGCCTTCATTCTTCTTAAGCAAACATTTTAAAAGGCTAATTTTTAAAGAACCCAATTCACCCCCCCCTCTTGGGTTGTCATCTGGGCCAACAATTGGTATCAGAGCTAGTGCTCATTAGATTTTGATCACACGATCAAGAGCTAAAGATCCAAATGGCAACACAAGTTGGATCATTTGCTGAAGGTCATTCTACGAATAGACCTCCACTGTTTAATGGTTCAAATTATTCATATTGGAAAGCTAGAATGAGGATATTCATTCAAGCTTCTGATTATGAGCTATGGGGTGTTATAATTAATGGACCTAGTACACCCACACATGTTATTGATGGCACTATTGTTCCTAAGCCCGAAAGGGACTGGAATGATAATGATAGGAAGATGGCACAGCTTAACGCTAAAGCCATGAATGTTTTATATTGCTCTTAGATGCTAATGAATTTAATAGAATCTCCACATGTAATTCCGCAAAGGAGATTTGGGATAGATTAGAGGTTACCCATGAGGGTACCAACCAAGTAAAAGAATCTAAAATTAATATTCTTGTTCATAAATATGAATTGTTTAGCATGGAACAATCTGAAACCATTGCATGCATGTACACTAGATTTACAGATATGTAAATGGTTTGAAAAGTCTTGGTAAGACATATACTAACTCTGAACTTGTTCGAAAAATTCTTAGGTCATTACCAAGATCATGGGAAGCAAAAATGACAGCAATCCAAGAAGCAAGGACCTCAACACTTTACCCTTAGAGGAGCTTCTAGGATCACTTATGACCCATGAGCTGACTATGAAGCAGCATGTAGAGGAGGACACAAAGAAGAAGAAAGTGATTGCCCTCAAAGCTGCAAAAGAAGAAGAGAGCAGCAGTGATGATGATGATGATGATGAAGAGACTGCTCTCTTAGCAAAAAATTTAAAAGATTCATGAGGAGAAAGAAACCCTTCCACAAGAAGAAATTTGGAGCAAAGTGGGAAGGAGAAAAGGATAAGAACAAGGACAAGGACAAAGAAAAAGAGAAAGACCCCTTGACTTGCTATGAGTGTAATAAACCGGGGCACTTTAGGAATGAATGTCCTAAATTGAAGAAAGCCTACAAAAAGAAAAAGAAGGCTTATGTGGCGACTTGGAGTGATAGCGAGGAATCTTCTTCCGAAGAAGAAGAACAAAAGGAAGTCGCAAACGTATGTTTTATGGCGGACGACAACGATGAGGTAAGTTCCGATAACCCTTGCGATGAATTTGCATTTGATGAACTTTTTGATGCTTTTAATGAACTTGTTGGGATTTCAAGGTTTTGAAAAAGAAATACAAGATTTTGAAAAATGAAAATTAACTTTCATTAAAGAAAAGGAAAATCTTAATAATGAAGTTAAGAAACTTAAATCTGAAAATGAAATTTTAATAAAAGAAAAAGAATTAATTCTAATGAAAATGATAAACTAAGGAAAGAGGTTGAAAAACATAAGAACATAGTTGATAAGTTTACCTTAAGCTCAACTAAATTAGACATGTTATTAAATAGTCAAAAAGCAGTTTTTGACAAAGCCGGATTAGGGTATAACACTTTAAGAAAACAAAAATCACTTAAAATATTTTTGTGCGTGCTGGCCAAAGTAATTTTACATGCTTTAAATGTAATCAAAAAGGACATAAATCTTATGAATGTAAAATTCTAAAACCTAATAAAAACTTAAATATTAAAGGAAAGAAAATATGGGTTCCGAAAGGAACAATATTTGTTGCTACTAACCATGAAGGACCCAAGAAAGCTTGGGTACCTAAACATAAAGTTTGATTTCATTGCAGGAATGTCTTGTGGCCAAGAGATCAAAGAGAAAGTGGTATCTTGATAGTGGCTGCTCAAGACATATGACGGGTGACAAAGAAGAATTCATCACCCTTGAAGAAAAGAAAGGAGGAGTTGTTACATTTGGCGACAATGGCAAAGGCCAAATCTTGGGGTTTGGTAACATTCAAATAACTCCCTCCACATATATTGAAATGTACTTTATGTTGATGGTTTAAAGCATAACTTAATTAGTATAAGTCAATTATGTGACAAAGGTTTTAAAGTATCATTTGAATCTTCTTTATGCACAGTAGCTAATCCCATTGATAATAGCATTGTTTTTATTGGAAATAGAAATGGCAATGTATACTGATTGACTTAGACAATTGTCTACTAATAATCATTGCTTAGTTGCTAATAATGCTAATATGAATGAGATTGGTTGGTTGTGGCATCGAAGATTAGGTCACGCAAGCACACACCTGATTTCAAAACTAATTAGAATGGATTTAGTAAAAGGTCTACCTAAAATAGATTTTGAAAATAACAAAATATGTGATGCATGTCAGTTTGGAAAACAAACGAGAAGTTCTTTTAAATCTAAAAATATTGTTTCAACTTCTAGGCCATTAGAGCTACTTCACATGGACCTTTTTGGACCAACTAGAACCACAAGTCTAGGAGGAAAGAAATATGGTCTTGTGATAGTAGATGATTACTCTAGATTCACTTGGGTAATGTTTTTAGCTCACAAAGATGAGACTTTCTCGATATTCATGAAATTCTTCAAGAAAGTAACAAATGAGAAAAACACTACCATAGTGTCTCTAAGAAGTGATCATGGAACTGAATTTGAAAATCACTTATTTGAAAGTTTTTGCAATGAAAATGGTATTAATCATAATTTTTCTGCACCAGACCCCACAACAAAATGGAGTAGTTGAAAGGAAAAATAGGACTCTAGAAGACATGGCCCGTACCATGCTATGTGAAAGTAAACTCCCGAAATACTTTTGGGCGGAAGCTATTAACACAGCATGTTACATCCTAAATAGAGCCTTAATAAGACCTATTTTAAAGAAAACACCTTATGAATTATGGCATGATAGAAAACCCAACATTAAATATTTTCATGCATTTGGTTGTAAATGTTTTGTTCATAATAATGGTAAAAATAATTTAGGCAAATTTGATGCTAAATCTGATGAAGGAATATTCTTAGGATATTCAACAACTAGTAAAGCATATAGAGTATTTAACAAGAAAACTTTAGTTGTTGAAGAATCCATTCATGTAGTTTTTGATGAATCTTTAGCAACTCGTTCCGAAAAGTTTGATGATGAGAAGATACAAACATTAATTGAAAAAGATCTTGAAAAATTAAATATTGATCATGAACAAGAAGCTAAAGATAATGATTCACCTAAGGATGATGATACTAACACTAATCATAATGATGTAGATCTACCTAGGGATTGGAGATATGCTTATAGTCACCCTAAGGAATTGATTATAGGTGATCCATC
This sequence comes from Calamus simplicifolius, assembly GCA_900491605.1. Classification (NCBI taxonomy): domain Eukaryota; kingdom Viridiplantae; phylum Streptophyta; class Magnoliopsida; order Arecales; family Arecaceae; genus Calamus; species Calamus simplicifolius. The sequence continues at coordinate 157,409 of UESW01004620.1, read as the reverse complement.
TCAAGGAATAAGAACTAGATCATCTATGAGAAATATTAGTAATCATCTTGCATTTGTATCACAAATTGAACCTAAAACTATTGAAGAAGCTGAAAAAGATAATAATTGGATGTTAGCAATGCAAGAAGAATTAAATCAATTCACTAGAAATAATGTATGGACATTAGTGAAAGACCTAAAAATCATTCTGTTATAGGATCAAAATGGATATTTAGAAATAAACTAGATGAAAATGGCATAGTAATTAGAAACAAAGCTAGATTAGTTGCAAAAGGATATAATCAAGAAGAAGGTATTGATTTTGATGAAACCTTTGCACCAGTAGCTAGATTAGAAGCCATTAGACTATTACTTGCATTTGCATGTCACATGAATTTTAACTTATTTCAAATGGATGTAAAAAGTGCTTTTTAAATGGATTTATAAATGAAGAAGTATATGTAGAACAACCACCAGGTTTTGAAGATCATGAATTTTCAAATCACGTTTTTAAATTGCACAAAGCTTATATGGTTTGAAACAAGCACCTAGAGCTTGGTATGATAGATTAAGTAAATTTTAATTGAAAATGATTTTATAAGAGGAAATGTTGATAAAACATTATTTTGAAAAGAAAAGATAAAGATTTATTAGTAGTTCAAATATATGTTGATGATATCATTTTTGGTGCTACTAACAATCTTCTATGTCAAGAGTTTGCTAAGTTAATGCAGGGAGAATTTGAAATGAGCATGATGGGAGAACTCAATTTCTTCCTTGGACTCCAAATCAAACAAAGCAAAGAGGGAATCTTTATCAACCAAACAAAGTACACAAGAGAAATTCTAAAGAAGTTTGGTATGGAATCAATCAAACCCCTCGGAACACCAATGAGTCCTTCATGCAAGCTGGACAAAGATGAAGAAGGTAAGAAGGTTGATCAAAAATATTATCGAGGTATAATCGGATCCCTACTTTACTTAACTGCAAGTAGACCAGACATAATGTTTGCTGTTTGCTTATGTGCTAGATTTCAGTCTGAACCTAAAGAATCACATTTAATTGCTGTTAAAAGAATACTAAGATACTTAAGTGGAACAAAAAATGTAGGTTTATGGTATTCTAGAGACTCAACATTAAATCTGATTGCATATTCTGATTCTGATTATGCTGGATGTAAGTTAGATAGAAAAAGCACAAGTGGTGCATGCCAATTCTTAGGAAGTAACTTAATCTCATGGTTTAGCAAAAAGCAAAATTCAGTTGCATTATCAACTACTGAAGCTGAATATGTTGCAGCTGGAAGTTGCTGTGCTCAAATCCTATGGATTAAGCGACAACTTGAAGACTATGGTATCACACTTGATAAGACACCTATAAGATGTGATAATACAAGTGCAATCAATCTAACTAAAAATCCAATTCAACATTCAGAACAAACACATAGAAATTAGATATCATTTTATAAGAGAACATGTTGCCAATAATGAAATTTGTCTTGATTATGTGAATACTGAAGAACAATTAGCAGATATATTTACAAAACCCTTAAGTGAAGAAAGATTCTGTTATCTTAGAGGAGAGTTAGGGATTTGTGATCCATTAGAATGAATTTGAAACCCCTAAGGAAATTTATCTAAAATTCTTTCAAATCCTTGATCTTTAAGGAAATCTTATCTAGAATTCATATCTAATTGATCTATTCAAATCCAATGATTATTTTATCAATTTTTATGATCAATTTCCGGACACATTTCAGAAATTTCATGTTTTTGCTCTGAAATGGTCTCGGAGCCGACTCGGTGAGTATCGGAGTCGACTCCAGGTTTCTACTGAAACTCTAGAGTCGACCCCTTCTCGGCGCGAGTCGACTCCACTTCGGGATAGTTTTCTGTGACTGTCCGGAGTCGACCCCTCGCTTTGCGGGAGCCGACTCGAAGTGGTCCCAGGTCGATTTATCTAGGGCAGAGTCGACTCGCCGTTCATTTCTATC